>JADBJO010000003.1:967500-970000 GCA_016801955.1 Conus betulinus | reverse complement strand
CAAAGCCACAACCAAACCAACAATTCGGCCAACCCCTTTGGTGGAATAAAGGCACAGAACAGCCTGGAAAGAGAAACGCAAGTCTGTAAGAAGTTGGCAGAGAGAAAGAAGAAAACCTTGCCCTGATCTAGCTATTAAAACAGACATGAATCAGAAGACTGACAATTCGAAAGGGTAGCTGAAGAAGCAAAAGAAACCAAGCGGCAACAGTTCTGTCTATCACTTAATTATGACACAACACTGACTCAGTTCTGGCACTTCTACAGTCGCATGGAAGGAAAAAACAAAACAAACGCAACCCCCAGATATCTTAGACGCTGATGGGATCACAAAACTGAAGACAAATTTAGAGAAAGGGTCGGCACTACTAAAACGTTTCATAGAACAGAGCGATCAAAGAAATCTGGAGGAAAGGAAGAAATATTTGACAAAGTTAAACCAACACCTAGCTCAGACTGGTATTGATGATGAAATCACAGAATCTGAACTGGATGACGCAATAACTAGATGCACTAAGGATAGTGCTCCAGGACCAAAGTACAGTATGCAGATATCAAACAGCTCTCAGAAGAGGAGAGAGCCAAACTCTTCAGTCTCTACCAGGAGAGTTTTGATAAAGGCTATGTCCCAGAAGACTAGACACACAGCTACCTGAAAGCTTTACCAAAAGCCAGGAAAAGATCATCTTTGGCTAAATGGCTACGCATACTCACTATGCAAAATATAGCAGGAAAGCTCATGGAACGAATCATAGCAAGAAAACTTGCAAGAGATCTTGAAAGTCGACAAATCATCCCATCAAATCAAGGAGAGGCTACAGAACAGGTAAAATGCGGGCCGCTTTTGCCTATGAAGAGTACGAAGGATTCCAAAGAAAGGAAGAAATACTAGCTGTTGCAATAGATCTGGAAGATGCATACAACAAAGTCCAGTTCTCCGTTCTCATGGAACTACTCCTTGACTATGGAGTCAGTAAGACACTTACAGGATGGATAGCAGCGGCACTTTGGGAGCGAACCATCATCCTACGATTTGGAGACTGGACTTCTGAACCTCATAAACTTTCTATGGGATTACCTCAAGGTTCTCCTCTTTCCCCCTGTTCTGTACAATGTCTACACAAAAGGCCTAGCAGACCTCAACAGAAACAGAACTGCTCGAGTGATGACATTTGCAGATGACGGCCTGATCTACAAAACATCAAAGAATGCTGAAGAAAGAACGAAAGCAGTTCAGCAACAACTGAACATTGCTCAGTGGTGTCAAGAAACTGAATCGTCCATCAACCCTACAAAAAGCCACGACATAATCTGCACAATCAAACAACAAGACATCAGGACAAGTACCTTCGTCAGTTTCCTTCGATGGAATACCAGTTGAATCAACTAACAACCTACGCTGTTTGGGTGTAGGCTTTGACAGAATACTAACCTTTAGAAAGCATGTTGAGAATATTGTTCTTAAATGCAAAAAAAGGCTTATCTGCCATGAAAACAATGGCAGCTAAAGGCACTGAACCGCACCATCTCTACCGACTGTATCACGCACTTGTACTCAGTGTGACAGATTATGGATTAGGGCTTACAACACTGTCGAGCAACAACAACCTCAAATTAGAGAGAATTCAAAATGAAGCAATGAGATTGATCATGGGAACCACAAAGGACACACCAGTTGAAACTATGCGATACCTCCTCGACCTTCCTACAATGCAGAAAAGACGCAAGCTGGAACAGGTGAAGCATATTTCAGAGCCCTTGAAAATCCCCAAAACCCACTTCATGCGGCGGTCAAGGAAACAAAAGGCACTCGGCTAGGACGTGGAAAATCATGGAAGGGACAGGCAGAAGACAGTATACAGCTTTTGTGTGCCAGTTAGCAGAAGTCAAAGAAACCAAGGAACGGAAAATATCCAGACCACTTGAAGCACCTCTACCTAATTGCCATCGCTCCAGAACTTGGAAGACATTGTCGGAATGGCCAGAAGGCAAAACCAACGCAGAATTTTTAGATGTTGGTAGAAGACCTTTGCACAAAGATGATATTTTAATATACACTGACGGTTTTGTCACCAAATGTAAGTCAGGCTGGGGATATACGGTGAAGCAAAATGGCCGAACTATTCAGGAAGACAATGGTGCGCCAAGTTTAACAACTTCAAGCCTAACAATGGAGGTAGAAGCAGGGACACAAGCAATCCACTGGCTTACATCCATAAGCCAGTTTCAAACTCAACAAGCCATGATACTACTGACTCCATGAACCAACTTCAGAAAATGAAAAGTGGAATGGGAAGCCCTGCTTGGAATGAACTAATGCGCAGCCTTCCATTGGAGAGACTCATATGGATGTACTGCCCTGGGCATCCGGTGTTAAAGGAAACGAGAGAACAGACACACTGGCTGGCAAGGCAACAATAAGAACGGATTACTGCCTGGCCGATCTGACGTGATAAGAAATCTGAAGAATCACTTAAGCAAACAAGAGCAAAGCCACTATA
>JADBJO010000003.1:960000-965000 GCA_016801955.1 Conus betulinus | reverse complement strand
GGCCGGAAATCTCTGAACAGGGTTTTGATGAAATCTGCTGTAATGTATTTGTATTTCACACCACGCAAGTCCTACCATTCTAAAAGAACATGTTTCATTGTGAGTGGTACATGACATGCAACGCATCAAGGAGTTTCTTCACCTTTTACAAGAGAGGAACGGGTTTAAAGGGAGTGGGCCTGTGCGCAAACGGCACAGGGCTGTTTTCTTCGAGATGGAGGTGGGGGTGGGGGTTTGAAAAGCAGAAAGACAGAGCTTACGGCCATGAATTCTCCTCGTTCCCCGAAACTCTTTTTTCCTTCTTAAAGGAAGTAAAACACACAAAACAATGAAGCCAAAGAGCTGATTGCAGCATTTGCAACCAAGTAGTCCTGAAAACCAGCGACTTCGCAGGTTTCATCTGCTTGCTTGCACACCTTTCAAAACATTCTTCTTCAATCTCATAATTCATTACAGTGAAAAGGAAACCCTTCCGAATCCTACACAAATCTGTCCCATGATACCGTCGACGAGGGTGTAAAGGAATTTCGTAGTCAGTAGTTTCAAATATACTAATATGATATTCTTAATACGGAAACGTTTCATTCATGTATCCAGCACAAAGATAACTCCTCACCATCTTCTCCTCATGCAGAATGGTATCCTATGTAGAGTAGATTCTCGCCATCTTTTACCCCTACAGACTTCAGTAGAATCCTTAATAATAAATCTTTACTGTCTTCTCAATCTGACTGCTGTCCCATTCAATGGTAAATCCTCCTCTTCCTGTCTGACTACAATACAGCCATAAATCTTCATCACTTCATCCTGTAAATAATAAATCTTTACCGTCTTCTCAATCTGACTGCTGTCCCATTCAATGATAAATCATCATCATCATCATCCCCTTCCTGTCCGACTACAATACAGTCATAAATCTTCATCACTTCATCCTGCAAATAATAAGTCTTTACCGTCTCAATCTGACTGCTGTCCCATTCAATGATAAATCATCACCATCATCCCCTTCCTGTCTGACTACAATACAGTCATAAATCTTCATCACTTTCATCCTGTAAATAATAAATCTTTACCGTCTTCTCAATCTGACTGCTGTCCCATTCAATGATAAACCATCATCATCATCCCCTTCCAGTCTGACTACAATACAGTCATAAATCTTCATCACTTCATCCTGCAAATAATAAGTCTTTACCGTCTTCTCAATCTGACTGCTGTCCCATTCAATGATAAACCATCATCATCATCCCCTTCCAGTCTGACTACAATACAGTCATAAATCTTCATCACTTCATCCTGTAAATAATAAATCTTTACCGTCTTCTCAATCTGATTGCTGTCCCATTCAATGATAACCCATCATCATCATCCCCTTCCAGTCTGACTACAATACAGTCATAATCTTCATCACTTTATCCTGCAAATAATAAGTCTTTACCGTCTTCTCAATCTGACTGCTGTCCCATTCAATGATAAACCATCATCATCATCCCCTTCCAGTCTGACTACAATACAGTCATAAATCTTCATCACTTCATCCTGCAAATAATAAGTCTTTACCGTCTCAATCTGACTGCTGTCCCATTCAATGATAAACCATCATCATCATCCCCTTCCTGTCTGACTACAATACAGTCATAAATCTTCATCACTTCATCCTGCAAATAATAAGTCTTTACCGTCTTCTCAATCTGACTGCTGTCCCATCAATGATAAACCATCATCATCATCCCCTTCCTGTCTGACTACAATACAGTCATAAATCTTCATCACTTCATCCTGCAAATAATAAGTCTTTACCGTCTTCTCAATCTGACTGCTGTCCCATTCAATGATAAACCATCATCATCATCCCCTTCCTGTCTGACTACAATACAGTCATAAATCTTCATCACTTCATCCTGCAAATAATAAGTCTTTACCGTCTTCTCAATCTGACTGCTGTCCCATTCAATGATAAATCATCACCATCATCCCCTTCCTGTCTGACTACAATACAGTCATAAATCTTCATCACTTCATCCTGTAAATAATAAATCTTTACCGTCTTCTCAATCTGACTGCTGTCCCATTCAATGATAAACCATCATCATCATCCCCTTCCTGTCTGACTACAATACAGTCATAAATCTTCATCACTTCATCCTGTAAATAATAAATCTTTACCGTCTTCTCAATCTGACTGCTGTCCCATTCAATGATAAACCATCATCATCATCCCCTTCCAGTCTGACTACAATACAGTCATAAATCTTCATCACTTCATCCTGCAAATAATAAGTCTTTACCGTCTTCTCAATCTGATTGCTGTCCCATTCAATGATAAACCATCATCATCATCCCCTTCCAGTCTGACTACAATACAGTCATAAATCTTCATCACTTCATCCTGCAAATAATAAGTCTTTTACCGTCTTCTCAATCTGACTGCTGTCCCATTCAATGATAAACCATCATCATCATCCCCTTCCTGTCTGACTACAATACAGTCATAAATCTTCATCACTTCATCCTGCAAATAATAAGTCTTTTACCGTCTTCTCAATCTGACTGCTGTCCCATTCAATGATAAACCATCATCATCATCCCCTTCCAGTCTGACTACAATACAGTCATAAATCTTCATCACAATTTTCTTTTCCCCAGCTGCAACTGTTCTGACAATCTAGCCTCACCATCTTTCCGGTCTGACGACTGTCCCATTCCAGAACTCGCTCATACCAGAGAAAAAACTTGCTGAATCTGTCGTATTTCTGAGCTCACACCAGAAGACCGGATACGGTACGCCGCGTGTGTCAAAAAAGCGGAAATGGCACGCGCATTTTGTGTTCACTGACACAAACATTCACGGCCTGCGCGAGAAATATATATAATCGCAAACAGCACGCGCGTAAGAGCACGCATGCACACGTTTGTACACAAAACGTGTAGGCCGTCTTACGAAGCACTTCATACTGCCGATTTTTTTTCCTCCTCCCTCACCTACCTCCCCACCCCCCACCCAATTTCTCTCTCTCTCTCTCTCTCTCTCTCTCTCTCTCTCTCTGTATTATACATATGCACATTTTATATTGTTGTTGCTTTTTTTTTTTCTTTTCTTTTTTTTTTTTTTGGGGGGGAGGGCATGGTGTAAAAAAGCTATCAGCTTATCCATTCTACCATCAATGAAAATATTCGTATTCGTATTATGTCTGTCTGTCTGTCTGTCCTGTCTGCTCTGCTCTCTCTCTCTCTCTCTCTCTCCCTCTCTCTCTCTCTCTCTCTCTCTCTCTCACGAACGAACGAACGAGAGATACGTAATGGGGGAGTGCAAGTAATAACATCCTCCGCTGTTCTACCGGGGTAAACGACCGCTTATCTTGTCGCGTGCATCTGCCTTTAAACAATAACATCACGGAGAAGTACCCCCGTCTTCCGCTCAAACCCCCTCTTCCTTCCTCCCCTGTCTCTCTCTCCCCCCATCCCTTTCCCCTCCTTGCTCAAAGCAGGTGCTCTCTCTCTCTCTCTCTCCTCTCTCTCTCTCTCTCTCTCTCTCTCTCTCTCCCGATCGCTTGCACGTTTACTCGGTGTTTTCTTTCCCCCTTCAAATTTTTGTTCGCGCAAACGACCGCCTTGATTGCCCCCAGAGCGAATTTTCTCAAAAGGTCGCGCGGCTTTTTTGCTATCAACCAATCAGCAGGTACTTCCCTTGCATCATTTCCACAAATAGAAACTTGTACGCCTGACCGTTCCAAGAAAAAGCTAGGCACTAGCGTCAGTCTACTTTGCTTGTGAAGTTTGGAGAAGAATGGACAAGACAATGGACAAGACAGAAGCCATGATTCTTGAAATTGAGAAGAATCATGTACTGTATGACAAAGCAGACAAAGCTTACAAAGACATCATGAAAAAAAGAGACATATGGAAAGCAATTGGACAGAAAGTCGGACTGACAGGTATGTGATTGAAATTAATTTGATTTTACCTGTTTCAACAATGTTATGTAAAAAAAAAAACGTCTGCACGACTTTATTAATTAAAACACGTTTTAACTTTCATGTCAGCAGTCTTCATAATGACACCATTTTAGCTCTGACAGAAATATATAATGGAATTATGATATTATAAAGTCTACGTCTCACACTGACAGATCTGATACACAGGAAGTACAATAAACACTGCATTAATGAATACAGACAATCTGTCTGTCTGTATGTTTGTCTATCTGTTCTTGTCATTAACGTCTAGGCAGAGAGCTGTGAATGATATTATGCCAGTCGTTCTCTTGGGGTGATGGCCTTCTTCTCCAATTAGTATCCTGTTTGCAAATGTCGTCTCCAATTAATTGCAAAATGTAGTCAAATTGCTCCTCAGTCATTCGAAAGTATTGCTGGAATTTTGCAGGATGAAAATGTAGTTCTTGTACGAGGTGGTGGTACTCTCCAAATTCACTTCTTCTCTGTAAAATTTCGTGCACTGACACACGCCTCTTTCTCTTCCTTCGTTGTTTTGCGTACAAATACAGTACTATGATCTCCTCCGTGTCTGACTCTACCTGCGCCATGATTCCAAAAGACCAAATTTTATCTCTCACAGCAGAAAAAGACGAGCCGCCTCGAAAGCCGTCGACGGTTTTCCGCGTTCGGGTTCGTGCTCTATTTGAATGGCAAAACTGCTCAAAAGTCGCGTTCGCGTTCGTGTTCGCGCTGGACGCGCTTTCCTTTCTGTCTTTATCTTCACGCAAACGTTTTTCTGGGTTTCCTCCTCTGTTTTCTTTCTTATCTTTCTTCATCTTAACATAAAACGTTCGTGTTTTTTTTTTTTTTTTTGTTTCGTGCCTTTCTTTTATTTCTTCGTAACATCTTTTTAAAATCTTTCTTTCCTTCTTCATGTTGTGTGTGTGTGTGTGTGTGTGTGTGTGTGTGTGTGTGTGTGTGTGTGTGTGTGTGTGTGCGCGCGCGCGCGCGTGCGCGCGTGCGTGCGTGCGCGCCGTTAAGTGCGCAAAATGCACATGTATGTAA
>JADBJO010000003.1:942500-952500 GCA_016801955.1 Conus betulinus | reverse complement strand
CGTTACTGAAAACAAAACAAAATACGCGTACACAAGGACGCAAAGCACATGTAATGCGCTTAGGAACTAGATAATGGAAGGATCTTTAGTCAAATGATTTGAAATTAGTTTGGGAGATAAACAGGTCGGCGGAAAGGGAAGGTGTGGCTGACGGACCTAGAGGATAGCAGTGAAATAGGATGAAAAACTATCATCAAAAAACAACGGAAAGCCGGCAAAGCAATCTTGAATTTGATTCATGATGCAGTCGGAAGCCAGTAGTAAAGTTTAATCAACTGTGTGGAGTGACATGATCGTTCGTTGACTCGCTGAAAATCAAGCGGCCAGTATTGTTCTGAAGGCGCTGGAGACGAGAATTTTCCTGACAAAACAGGCCAGTGAGGAGCCAGTCAGAGAGGACAAGGCGACTCAGAATCAGGGAAGAGACCCGCTGAATGACAGCTTCCCGAATGAAGGAGCTGCGACCTGATGCCACTTTCCTCAGTTCATAGTTGGTAGATCGGTATCTTTGACATATGAGATCATGCATGGAATGGTTTGCCTCGGTCATGACATTTAGATTCCGCACGGAAGTTTAAAAGGGAAGTTCAGACTCTCAGACAACTGAACTACTCTGATACAAGAGACAGGGACTTTGAGGGCCAACACAAGAGTGTTTCAGTTTTGCTATTACTCAACCGGAGTTTGTTTTTTTGCGGATTACAGTCTTTCACAATGGAGATTAAGGCAGCTATTATGAAGAATGACAGCATCACAAAATGCAGCAGAATCTTCAAGCAGAGTGTCATTGGTATGTTTGTGAAAATGGCAAACATGTTCAGAAATTTCACTGGACACAGGGGGAGTACACGACATGAACGTGACAAGGCCAAGCACATAACCCTGGAGGACATCATACTTGACAGGCCGATGGAAGGACAGCCTGCATTACTTCACACCTTGTTTTGTGTATTCATTTCATGACGCTGTTGAATATTTCCTTTTTCAAACACGAGGTTAATCAAGCAAGAGCAGTACCTAACATGCCAATGGTAAGGTACATTCTGGACAGAAGAGTAAAGTGGTTCACGGTATCCCCAAACCGCAGACATCCAGCAGGACAAGAACTAAAACTTTTTAAATGCTCACACAGGAAAGCACGAGAGAACTGAAATTTTTGTACGCCAACAATAATGAGTCCTCAAGGATAATTCTGGAGAAAATTGATTTTGGTGCTGGTGACAAATAGCAAATTTCGGCTGGGGCTATAGTTCTTCAGACATTCTGATCCAGGTCCTTTGTTTTCCAGAAGATCCAATTCATGTTGCTGTAGCTCAGCCGACCACAAGGGCCATATCAGTGATGTCCTCTGGTCAACGTCAATTACCTACACAGACGTTTAAATGAATCCAAATCTTATTAAAGAGATTCTGTGAAACACACTAAAATGCTTAAAACCTTCTTTCGTGAAGTCTTAGATCATGTGAAAAACATTCATCTCTTTTAGGAACTCAAACACCACATCAGGTGGATTTTTGTCGTCAGAAGAGAGGTGACATCGATTTGATCTTGTGCAATGTTAAAGTCCAGAGAAATGGTAATCTCCTTATTTGCTGGTACATCATTAACATGGTTGTTTCAGCAGTGAAACGGGCATTAGGTCTAAACAGCAAGATTAGGAGAGGTAGCCTAAGATCAGTTTGTGCACACGAGTTTCAGAGACGGCCTCAAAACAGCGTGTCCAGTGCCTCTGGAAGAACGAGGCCCGGGAGGAGCATCAACAGTGTCCCCTTCACGGCGGATGCGTCCAATTTTGTCATCAAAGAAATCGGCAAATTCATTTGAAAGATCAGCGCAAGCAGTACACTTCCGCATTATGTTTTTCGGGTTTTAGACAAAGAAAAGGTAAATGAAAACAAGTTTTTGACCGATTATCTTCTATAAAAAAAAAAAAAAAAAATGTCTTCGAGGATTCTTATCAGATTTTAAAGTCTATGACCGAAACGTTCTTGATATTTGTTCTGTTTTCCTTCTCTTTTTTTTCTATTTTAAAATCTGAGGAGAATCCTCAAAGACATAAATGAAAACAGGGCTTTCGTTGTTTTGCATTCAGACAATCGAGCAAAAACGTTCTCGTTCAGCTGTTTGATAAAGAGATTTCCGTGTGTTTGGGTGATTCTGAACTAGCTGGCGGTGAGCGGTCAAAGCCAGGGACAGCATGAACTGGCGCTCGGAGCCTTTCATCTCACTTAATCGGTCGCAGACCTGACGAATAGTGAGGAGAACATGTTGGTTAAGGGCTTGAGTGTGGGCTGAACTGCACGGATCAAACAAAGTCAGGTCAGGCACAACATGTATCAAAGCCAGCTTACCTCCAAGTTCAGACAGAAATCATCAAAATAAATCATTCTCTCAAATTTCCTGACGCAAAAGTTCGAAATGTTTTTTTTTTTTTTTTTTTGGTTTGGGGAGATCTACAACAACAAAAAAACCCACAACAACAGCAAAATGCTCGAATATACAAGTATTACTCGGAAACAGAGCCTAAAAGTGCTGCACGCACATATACACTTGAAGCAATAATAGAAGACTACACGTGATAATGCAAGACTTAGAGACGAGAAATTTAATATGAGTACACAAAGTCACGTTATTAAAGACGAGAAAACATTAAATCAGGCAAAACACAATAGGACTGCTTCAACAAGCAAAATGGAAATCAAATCCTAGTATAAAAATTAAAGCATTGATGCTAACCATTTAGGTATGTTTTTCCAATGTCCATGACAAGCTACTTTTTAAAGGATGCAATCCTTTGGGTTAAATTCAGGTTTGGTGGGAGCTGGATCGTGAGTAGGTTACAAGAATAATGCAAGCAGATTGCGTCAACCCTCAAAAAAGAATCTCGCTAATCATAATGACATTTTTATATACTAGTCACATAAAGTTAAGCACAGTTTACATGTACCCGCATAATTTCCAAAATATAAAAGCACAATTTTGAAATTGGGAACAGATTTAATTCATTATCTTGTTCCAAAGTACATTGAATTTCATTGGGATCGAATGAACGGTTGTTGATTTACAGACAATTAAACAGAGGATGGGTCGAAATCAAAGTTCGCAAAATCTGTTCAGTTCACAAAATCATTTCAATAGTGGTGTGGCCACCGCCATTGGCGAGACATTCCACGCAGCGACTCCTCATCGAGTTGACCAGTGTTCTGATGACCCTCTGAGGGATTCTCTGCCATTCCAGTTGCAGCATTTGGAAGAGATCCTGGCGGTCTCTGGGAGGTGGATGGTTCTCCTTCACACGTCTCCCCAACTCATCCCACATATGCTCGATGGGATTGGAGGTCGGGACTATACGCCGGTAAGATCATCCTCTTGATGCCAGCCTGCACAATGAAGTTTTCGGCCACCCGGGCCCTATGTGGCCGAGCATTGTCGTCTTGGAAGACTGCCCATGGGTCCTATCCGTTGCATGGTCGGAACAACGAAAGGCGCCAGGATTTCATCCCGATAGCGGATGCCTGTGAGGTTTCCATCAATATGGTAGAGTGGTGTCTTGTGGTGGAGGCTGAAGGCACACCCCATACCATAACAGATCCTCCCCCAAAGGCCCTGGTCTGGCGAACAGCTGCATCAATGTAACGTTCACCAACACGCCTCCAAACTCTAGTTCGGGCCGTCATTGTGTTCAAGACTAAACCGCGACTCATCTGAAAAGAGGACCTGGGACCACTGTTGTTGGTTCCATCTCACATGACGATGGCAGAAAGCTCGGCGAGCCAGCCTATGGGCTGCTAGCAGTCGTGGTCGAACAGCTGGGCGACGTGATCTGAGGCCGAAGTGGTGAAGACGGTTTCGTATGGCTTGACGGCTGAGGATGGTGTTATTTGCCATACGAAACGAAACTGCCTTTGGATGCTGGTGGAAGTGGTATCCCGCTGCAATAGGGCCTGCCTCTCGATGAAACGATCTTCTCTGGGAGTAGTCTGCCTAGGCCGACCTGACCGTGGCCTCTCTTCAACGCTGTTGGTCGCGCCCTAAAACGCTGATTCAGTCTAACAATAACTGAATGATGCACACCAAGTCGTCGCGCCACTTCAGCCTTTTGCAATGCCATCTTGTATCCACGCAATCGCCCTGGTTTTGTCAAAGGTGCTACGTTTTCTTCGTGGTGGCATGGTGAGAAAGGGCTGACAGTAACCAACCCCGCGCTTAAACAGCCAAAGAAGGGGCATAAAACTCACTTGAGAGACTGCTCTTGCACGGGAAAAAAAATTTTTCATTTTACACATCTTGTGTCGCCAGCAAGCTTGATGCAAAACAGGCACAGTTAACGCAACTTTGCACTTTTTATCCTGCGCGGTAACGAGGTCACCAAGACCCCCGTGCGCACTACCAGTTGACACAGGCTGGATTACACACTGCTGTGTGAGATTCCATCATTGGTTGCCGCATAACAAAAAAAAAACAATGTTTTTTGAAGGGATGAATCAACCCCCTGTGTGCAAAGGCCTGTGCTTAACTTTATGTGACTAGTATATAAGATACTGGTAACTGACCCAATGTGTGTGTGTGTGTATATATATATATATATATATATAGAGAGAGAGAGAGAGAGAGAGAGAGAGAGAGAGAGAGAGAGGGGGGGAGCATAGTAACTTTGTTTAAAGCAGTATTTCGCAAAGGAAGAAAACCAATGATTTGTTGACACTTCCGTCTAAGAGGGATAGTTTCCAAGAATATATTAAATGTAATCTACATCAAGTAAGTTTTCAGGAATAAGCACCTGCTGAGTGAAATACCTTTATCTATATTTGACAGACGAAAGAATGCATTTGTGGAAAAAAAAATCTTCTGATAAACGAGTTTAAGAAATATTTAATGGAAATTGGTGGTATATATTTTTGGGATTTATTTTTAACACCATGACAAAACGAACAATTGTTACATTCAATGTCCAATATGCCAATTGTAATGCGTGTCAGTAAACATCTGATGATTTCTTTACTCAAAATTTACATGACGGCAATTCAATCGATAATTTACACAATAAATTATCATAAATGTAGTCTATCGCTTCTTTTCATGTGGCTTCTCAAATTTTGTTTCCAGTGATATAAGTCTCTGAGGCACTTTAGCAAGTCGTTTGAGAGAGAGAGAGAGAGAGAGAGAGAGAGAGAGAGAGAGAGAGAGAGAGGACGGAAAATCATGTTTGAATGTCAAAAATCAACTTTTGACAGAATACACACACACACATACACACACACACGCGCGCGCGCGCGCGCGCGTTTTTACGTTAGAGTCTTGAGGGAGAACAACACATACCTGACACTAATATTGGCGTCCGATACAAAACGAACCCAATCCCTTCACTCACTCACACACACACACACACACACACACCCTAAACAAACAACGTGGAACTTACCTGACTTCGCGGCGAAACAGCAATAACAGTTGGCTCCGGAAAGTTGGCAGCACAGAACAACGAACTGGAGAAGAAGACTACGAACTGATGGTAGCCCTCCTCTCCCCCACACAAACACGCGTAAAAGTACACCACCACATCACCAAGCCAGAACCGTGTAGCAAAACCTCGCGCTCAGCTCAGTCCTCAATACAAACGAAGCCCGATACTGTGACAGCAGCAGACGACAGTTGGCACGTGGCGTGTCGTCACACGGTGACGTTTTCCTCTCTCGTGCTCCGCGGATACGTAGAGTGAACTGGTGGTCCCTCGCTCAGCTGCCGCAACCTGTAACCACGGCAACAGCTTGCAATAACACCCCGTCTATCCGTCCGTCTGTCTGTGTGTTGCTGAGTAGGCTCGTTTTGTGTCCTAGTAGGAGGCGGGGGATGGGAGGGTGGGGGCGAGGGGGGGGGGGACCTCACGCACGCACGGACGGACGAGTCGCGAACGCGCAGGTGTGGGCGCGCGTGCACTCACATAGTCACACTGACTTTGGTCGTCTTAAAGCACGGCGCAGACGTGTAGTGTGCATACAACAACCAACAACACACACTGGCTCGCACAACAGACCGTTAGAGAAGGATGAGTTTGATAAAGTAAAGAAAACAACAATTCACGTGCGTGCGCGCCGCGCACGTGAGCACGAACACACACACACACACACACACACACACACACATGATATACATAAATACACTCCTACACTCCTACACTGCACCCCCCCCCCCCCCCCCCCCCCTCCAACAAACAACCTATACACGCACGCAAGCAGGCATCGTCATTTTATGTCGTGTCCATGGGAGCTACAATAATCCAACGGAACTGGAGTGTCGTTCAAGTTGATAGAGAAGTTTGAAACAAACGCTGAAAACAAACACAATCAACAGCAATCCACTCAGCATATTCGGACAGGCCGTAGACTCGTTCGAATAGTTACGAGGGTTAACTCATAAAATTATATTCAAAAGTTCCATTGGTTGGCAAAATCGTTTTCGGGGAGAATGTTTTTATGCCTGCAAGCGATGCATTTTCAGCCCTTTGAATGGCACCCGGTCAAGGAAATAAAAGGCACTCGGCTAGGACGTGGAAAATCATGGATGAGACAGGCAGAAGACAGTATATACAGCTTGCGTGCCAGTTAGCTGAACTCAAAGAAACCAAGGAACGGGAAAAATATCCAGACCACTTGAAACACCTCTACCAAATTGCCATCGCTCCAGAACTTGGAAGACATGTCGAGAATGGCCAGAAGGCAAAACCAACGCAAAAATTCAGATGCAGTTAGAAGACCTTTGCACAAAGGATGATATTTTAATATACACTGACGGTTCTGTCACCAAAGGTAAGTCAGGCTGGGGATACACAGTGAAGCAAAATGGCCGAACTATCCAGGAAGAGAATGGTGCGCGCAGTTTAACAACTTCAAGTCTAACAATGGAGGTAAAAGCAGTGACACAAGCACTCCGCTGGCTTACATCCACAAGCCAGCTTCAAACACAACAAGCCATGATACTGACTCCATGAACTAACTTCAGAAAGTGAAAAGTGGAATGGGAAGCCCTGCTTAGAATGAACTAATGCGCAGCCTTCCATTGGAGAGACTCATGTGGATGTACTGCCCTGGACGTGCTGGAGTTAAAGGAAACGAGAAAGCAGACACACTGCCTGGTAAGGCAGTGACAAGAACTGGATTACAGCTTGGCAGATCTGACGTGATAAGAAATCTGAAGAATCAGTAAAGCAAACAAGAGCAAAGCCACTATACCATAGACCATCTTTCAGATCTGAACATCAAGAGAGGAGGTGGCCGCACATCCAGACTTAAGGGAAGAGCAAGAAGCATCACCAACCAAACACACTGGAATTATCTCAAGGCCACACATGCGAAGACTCCTAGAGATTGGGGCAAACTCATACTGGGCCTTTCCAATAATAAGCATAAAAGATGAAACACATGTCAGCTGAGATAAGACTTTAAATCTCTCAGGGTCCCCAGCGTATACTGTAGACGTGTGTGCACTGGTGTGTGTTCATCAGTGGGGTGATGCCAGCTTGGTAATTAGAGAGTCCATGGACATGAGTGCGCAAGCTTGGTGTGTGAGTGTGAGTGTGGGAAAGTGAGTGAGTGTGTATGTGTATGTATACGCGCGCACGTGCACGCGCGAGTATGTGTGTGCGTGTGTGTGTGTGTGTGTGTGTGTGTGTGTGTGTGTGTGTGTGTGTGTGTGTGTGTTCATTAGTGGGGTGATGCCAGCGTCTTAATTAGAGCGTCCCATTGACAAGTGTTGTTGTGTGTGTGAGTATTGTGTGTGTGTGTGTGTGTGTGTGTGTGTGTGTGTGTGTGTGTGTGTGAGAGAGAGAGAGAGAGAGAGAGAGAGAGAGAGAGAGAGAGTGCGTGTGTGTGTGTGTGTGTGTGTGTGTGTGTGTGTGTGTGTGCGTGTGCGTGCGTGCGTGCGTGCGTGCGTGCGTGCGTGCGTGCGTGAGGTATGTGTGAGGGGGAGGAGTTGTTGTTCTTAGTGTTACGTGTATATGTGTGTGCGCGCGCGCATGTGTGCGTGCACGTATATGTTGTATTTGATGGTCTTGTTTCTTGTTTTTGATCCTAAGTCATCTTCTTAACATTCACGCACGCAGTCACCACACACACACACACACACACACACACACACACACACACACACACACACACACACACACACACACACACACACACACACACACACACACACACACACATTTACACACACAAGCGCGCGCACAAGCGCGCGCACGTGCCTGCACACACCCACGCGCACACCTAAGCGCACGCACACACACACACACACACACACACACACACACACACACACACACACACACATGCGCCCACGCACACACATGGGCCCGTGCCCACACAGCCATGCACACACATATGTATATTCACTACATACACACACATAAAAAAAAAACAAAGAAAAGAAAAAAAAAAGAGCAACGGTAGGTAGGTAGGCATTCAAGGTCTGACCAGCGCGTTGGGCTAATGCGTAGGTCAGACATTTGCGGAGTCGTAGCCACGAGACCCTCTTCTTCAATTCTCTCATCTTTGTTGTTAATTCATTTATCCATCAGCTTCAAATCATGCGTAGTGTGGTCTCGAAACTTAGTATAGACTAGTCCGCACGCAGTGACGCCTCCTTGATGAAAATGAAACTGAAACTTTTCGCGAAATCATTGTGTTTATGTGAGAAGTCGGTTGTGACATCATTTTCGTTGTAATTTGTGATGTCATGTTTTGGTAAGCGATCCTAAGCATGCCTTTTGAAATCGTTAAAAAAAAGATTGGAACCAAACAGTCGATTTTCATCCTCTTAATGGATCTGCCGCTGGGTCCAACCCTGCAGGTGTTTTGTATCTCTCGGACACGGCTAATGCCGAACTATATTATCGAAGGAAACATACAGTGCAGTCCTGTGATGTAGACTCTGGCCAGAATGATCTCCATGCGTCACCTTCTTCATACATACATACATACATACATACATACATACATACATACATACATACATACATACATACATATATATATACATACTATACATTTACATACATACTTACAAACATCCATGCATGCATGCATGCATGCATGCATGCATAAGACAGAGAGGGACACAGACAGAAACACAGACACACTGACACACACGGCAGCGCCTGCGTGTTGAGAAAGGGAGCTGGCAATGAGAGAGAGAGAGAGAGAGAGAGAGAGAGAGAGAGAGAGAGAGAGAGAGAGAGAGGCGATGACCTTGAAGATGACGTACACACCCTGTTTTCGCTGTGGATTTCCTGAATGATTTACGACAGAAATACACCCCTTCTCACGTTACATAGCTTCTCGCTGAAATAACTCGTGTATCGATGATGCAAGATAATGAACATCTCCGGGATATGGGTTATGTCATTCGTCATTCTAGCGTAGCAATCATCAAAGCGTTTGTATTTGAAATGCTGTGCATATAGCATTTCAGCAATGGAATCTGAAGGCATTTCTCGATAGAGTCATTCTTCACTGCGTGCGTGCCAAAACCTGATATGTCTTCTGTGTCTGTGTCTGTCTCTCCCTCTCTCCTTCTGTGCGTCTCTGTCTGTGTGTGTCTCTCTCTGTCTCTGTCTGTATCTCTGTCCGTCAATCTGTTACTCTCTCTGTCTGCTTCTTTATGTATGTATGTATATGTATGCATGTATTATGTCTGTCTGTCTGTCTCTCTGTCTGTCTGTCTTCCCCTCTCTCTCTCTCTCTCTCTCTCTCTTCTTTCTCTCTCTTACTCCCAGCTCCTCTTGTCATTAACCACGCGCTGTCTGTCTGTCTGTTTCTTATTTCCAGCTCCCCTTCTCTTCATGCACGCGCTGTCGTGTATGTCAGTGTGTCTGTCTGCCTGAATGCATGTATGTATATGTACGTATGCACGCATGAATGTATTTACGTACATACGTACGTACGTACGTACGTACGTATGTATGTATGTATGTATGTATGTATGTATGTATGTATGTATGTATGTA
>JADBJO010000003.1:917500-937500 GCA_016801955.1 Conus betulinus | reverse complement strand
CAGATAAGCTAAGGAGAAGGGAAAAGAGAGAGAGAGAGAGAGAGAGAGAGAGAGAGAGAGAGAGAGAGAGAGAGTGTAGGCCTATCTATGTACCAGCCAATCTTAGCGCGTGCATTCACGCGTTTTACTGCGGCCGAGCCCCAATCCAGTCTGACTGATTGATTCTCTCTCTCTCTCTCTCTCTCTCTCTCTCTCTCTCTCTCTCTCTCTCTCTCTCTCGCGTGTGTGCATGCGCGCGCGCGCGTGCGCGCGTGTGTGTGTGTGTGTGTGACGTATGTGTGTGTTCAGTGCGTGTGTGAGTGCGCGTGTGACGCACGAGTGTCTCTTCATCTCCGGCAACATTTGTCCACTGTCTCTCATACGCTGCATTCTGTAGTGTCCCTGTCTCTCTCTCTTCATCCCGGCAACATTTGTCCACCTCATACGCTGCATTCTCTAGTGGTCCCTGTCTCTCTTCATCTCCGGCAACATTTGTCACCTCATACGCTGCATTCTCTAGTGGTCCCTGTCTCTCTTCATCTCCGGCAACATTTGTCCACCTCATACGCTGCATTCTCTAGTGGTCCCTGTCTCTCTTCATCTCCGGCAACATTTGTCCACCTCATACGCTGCATTCTCTAGTGGTCCCTGTCTCACTTCATCTCCGGCAACATTTGTCCACCTCATACGCTGCATTCTCTAGTGGTCCCTGTCTCACTTCATCTCCGGCAACATTTGTCCACCTCATACGCTGCATTCTCTAGTGGTCCCTGTCTCTCTTCAATCCGGCAACATTTGTCCACCTCATACGCTGCATTCTCTAGTGGTCCCTGTCTCTCTTCAATTCCGGCAACATTTGTCCACCTCATACGCTGCATTCTTTAGTGGTCCCCTGTCTCTCTTCAATTCCGGCAACATTTGTCCACCTCATACGCTGCATTCTCTAGTGGTCCCTGTCTCTCTTCAATTCCGGCAACATTTGTCCACCTCATACGCTGCATTCTTTAGTGGTCCCTGTCTCTGTCCATACCCTCCTGTTTTAGTCCCTGTCTGTTCGTACCTCCATGTCTGTCAACCTGTTCCCGTCTCTTAGTGTCCATATCTCTACTGTCTCTGTCTATATTTGTCCCCGTCTCTATGTCTCCATCTACCCCCGAGTGTCCCCGTCTCTATTCGTGTCCGTCTGTGTATTTTCATATCTCCAGTGTCCCCCGCCCTATTTGTCACCGTCTCTGTATCTCTGTATCTTCATATCTCAATTGTCCCTGTCTCTGTTTGTCCCCGTCTCTCTGTTGAATTCATATCTCTATCTCTATTGCACCTACCTCTACCTGTACCCGTTTCTGCGTCTTCATATCTCTATTGCCCTTGCCTCTATCTTTCCCCGTTTTCTGTGTCTTCATACCTCTATTGTCCCCGCCTCTATCTGTCCCCTCTTTGTGTTTTCATATCTCTGTTGTCCCCGTCTCTATCTGTCCCCTCTTTGTGGCTTCATACCTCTATTGTCCCTGCTCTATCTGTCCCCGTCTCTGTTGTCTTCATATCTCCATTGTCTCCACCGCTATCTGTCCCCGTCTCTGTGTCTTGATATCTCTATTGTCCCCATCTCGTATCTGTCCCCGTCTCTGTTGTCTTCATATTTCTCTTGTCCCCTACCTCTATCTGTCCCCGTCTCTGTGTCTTTATCTCTCTATCTCCCCTCCTCCATCTGTCCCCGTCTCTGTGTCTTTATATCTCTATTGTCCCCGCCTCTATCTGTCCCCTCTTGTGTCTTTATACCTCTATTGTCCCTGCCTCTATCTGTCACCATCTCTGTTGTCTTCATATCTCTATTGCCCCTGCCTCCATCTCTGTCCCCGTCTCTGTGTCTTTATATCTCTATTGTCCCTACCTCTGTCTGTCCCCGTCTCTGTTGTCTTCATATCTCTATTGTCCCCATCCTCCATCTCTGTCCCCGTCTCTGTGTCTCATTATATCTCTCACCCTACCTCTGTCTGTCCCCGTCTCTGTTGTCTTCATATCTCTATTGCCCCTGCCTCCAACTCTGAACAAAATTTCAGATAGACAGAGACAAATACCTTTCCCCAGCCCCCCCCCCCCCCCCCCCCCCTCTCACTGACAGGCCCATTGTGTAGCTCTTCATTTCTAGTAGTTGTCCCCATCTCTGACCATTCCCCACAAGTCTCTGCTGTCTTCTATCTCTGTCTAACCCGACCTCTGAGAAGACTTGGGGGAAAGGATACGTTAGTTCGACAACGAAAGAAAATTTTTTTAGACATCCACAAGAGGCCCTTTCCCCAGCCCCCCCACCCCCCCACCCCCCCCCCCCTATCTCACTGACAGGCCATCTTGTGTAGCTCTGGCCATTTCTAGTAGTTACAAAATGTCTGACCATTCCACACATGTCTTCATTATTCTGTCTGTGTATAAGCCGAGACTGGAGAAGTGTGATTTTTCATCGTTAGTTCGTAACGAAAGATGTCTCTTTTTTTTGCCATCCATTTTAGAGGCCGTGTTCAAAGATAGCACGTTTGTGGCGAAATATCTTTTCTTGCCATCTGTTTTACAGGACGTCAATTTAAGGACACCAGGAAAGCGTCGGGGGTTTAAGTTAGCGGTGGGGGGATGGGGTGAGTGGGACTGAGTGAGTGTGAGTGTGTGTGTGTGTGTGTGTGTGTGTGTGTGTGTGTGTGTGTGTGTGTGTGTGTGTGTGTGTGTGTGTGTGCTTGTGACTATGTGTCTGAGTGACTCTATTTCATGTGTGTGTGTGTGCGGTGGGTGGGGGGGGAGACAAAGACAAAGACAGAGGCACAAAACAGACCGACCAACAGACAAGAGACCAAAAGAGAGAAAGAACGGAAGAGCACAACGGGACCAGCCGCGGTCGCCCAGGGATAGAAGCCATGAGCGGGCTGAAGGGGAGGGCGATGAATAATGCATCCTGCCACCATTTTCAGCAGATGAAAGCGCCATCGTCGCTCCGCGGCGCCCAACAACAAATCTGCAGGACTTCTGCCGTGCGGCAAAAATCATGCCGACTCGGCCCCGGCAAGCCTGAATAATACATTTTCTCTTCCTGCTTCGTTTAGGTCCGCGTGGCAGAAAAACGAATGCCTCTCTTCTGCCAAGAGGACAGAACCCATGTGTGTGCGTTGGGGGGGGGGGGGGGGGGGGGGCCTGGCCTGAAGTATGTCTTGCCATCCTTCTGGACAAACGCACTGCTATATACCGCCAAGGGCTCTGGGATCTATAATTGAGCAAAGCTTGATGATTTGCTATCGGTTTGCATCGGACTTTCCAATTACGCGGAAGCAAAGGCCAGACACATCTATCGCATTGCCCTGGAATAGACCTATTACTCCTAGGAAAAGTGTGTTCTAAAGACATGCTTTTTAACAGGCAAATGACCACGAAGGCCAATACCAAGGCTGTAAGCAAGTTAAAAATGAACTTCGTAAAAAATGAAAAGACCACGTCCAAAAATTGAAGTCCTGAAATTATGTGACCGATCTAAACTACAGTCTACCCTCCACCATGCTAAGAATAGCACCAATGACAATGAACGTGTACAGGAAAGTGGTTCAAGGATATCAAAAACAATGACCTGTGTTTACTGTATGGGGTCTCTCTCTCTCTCTCTCTCTCTCTCTCTCTCTCTCTCTCTCTCTCTCTCTTTGAGCGATGTTTTATTTTTCTTTCACTACCCATTTTCGGGGTAAAGAAGGTAAAGACGACGAACGAACAAACGGTCACCATGATAAACAAATGAACCGGAACCTAAAAGACAATGAGAAAACAGTGACTTCTCTGGATGAAAACAATGTTGAAAGGCATATACCACTGTGAACATGCGATCTTGCTAATGATCAAAACAGTAATACGACTGAGATGAAATTAAACCGTAAAGAACAAAAAACTATAGGTGGGTTTTGTTCCAGCCATTGCCATGAATTTACACAAAGTGTAACACACTTTTTTTTTCGAAGAATTGCTCACTGAAGTATACCAGGGTTTAAACACTGAACGCACCTTTCTATTCAACTTTGAAACAAACACAACCTTCAGTGGTTTCAGCAGAATAGATGATAGAATTGATATTACAGGCCAGACAACACTGCTGATGTTTAGATGGCTTTATTTCAGCTGTACGCAGTGCCAGCCGAGAGCACGGCTTTCATGTTCTTACTTTTCCCATCAAGATAGGTTTGTTCGTCAGCCAATGGGCGAGGACCTTTCGTCTGTCTTGTCATTCACCAGCCAGTTGATGAAAGTCTTTTCGTCTCTCTTGTCATTCATCACCCAGTTGGCGAGGGTTTTCATCTGTCTTGTCATTCATCACCCCAGTTGGCGAGGGTTTTCGTGTCTTGTCATTCATCACCCAGTTGATAGAGGTTTTTAATCTGTCTTTGTCATTCTTCACCTGACTGGCGAGGGCTTTCCCTCTTTCTTGTCATTCATCACCCAATAGGTGAGGGGTTTCGATCACTCTTGTCATTCATCACCCCAACTGGTGAGGGGTTTCCATCTCTCTGGTCATTCGTCAGCTAAATGATGAAGACCTTTATCTATTTTGTCCTTTATCACCGAGTTGGCGAGAGCCGTTCTTCTGTCTTGCCATTCCCAGCCAAATGATGAATGCCTTTCATCTATCTTGTCGTTCACAAGCAAGCGGCCGGCGACATTTCACCATTTCATCAAACTTGTCATTGATCATCCCTTTGGCGAGAATCTCTTTTGTCTCGGCACTCAGTTTCCGTTTCATCACTGAGGTGTCACTGCGTGCGGACTAGTCCATCCAAAGACGCTACTACACCACATCTGCTACGTTTTGAGACCACACTGTGCATGATTTACAACTGATAGATGAATGAGTGAATCACTAAGATGATAGCAGGTAAAACTGAGAGTCTCGCTGATATGACTGGGCAGATGTCTGACTTGCACATTAGTCCAACGCGCTGGTCAGACCTTGAGTACCTTACCCCTCCCTATAGGCACTCAACAACAAGCCAGCGAGGGGGCCTTTTATTATATGGTCATTCGCCATCAGCTGTTTAGGGCTAATTATCTGTTTCAGCAGTTTTTTGTTTGTGTTTGTTTGGTTGGTTGGTTTTTTTTAGCGAGGGACTCATTCACTTTTTTGTGGTCATACATCAACCAATATGTGTGGGTCTTTTCGCCTGTCAGACACGTCAGGTCTGTCAAGAGATAAATTCGTCAGCCAACTGGTTGGTAAAAGCCTGTCGACTATCTTGGCATTCACCAGACAATTGGGAAGAGTCGATAATTCATTTACCAGTCAACTGGAGGAAGTCTTATCACTTTTGTCATTCAAAAGTCAACTGGTGAGGATCGATCTTGGCATTTCTTCACCAGGTAGCGAGAGTCTGTTGCTCCCTTTTTCATTCTCAGCCACCTGGCCACGATGTTTCATGCATCTTATATTTCACAAACAAGTTGGCGAAGTCTTCCATCTTCCATCAAGTTTTTTTCACCAGCCAGTTGACCACAGGTCTTCATCTGATGATGTTTAGATGGCTTTATTTCAGCTGTACGCAGTGCCAGCCGAGAGCACGGCTTTCATGTTCTTACTTTTCCCATCAAGAATAGGTTCTTACTTTTCCCATCAAGAATAAGAACTTGTTTGAAGTTATTACTGTCAATATGTTTCGTAAATTATAACAAAAGATCAGGATTTTTTTTCACAAAAAATCTCATAATATCTTCCCTGCGCCCCATCCCCCCTTCTCTCCGGATCCTCCCCTTCCTTTCCCTTCCCTCTCCAAAAAAAAATGTAATAGGAGGCATGGCCTCTGACCAACCCTCCTGCCTCCACACAGACTTGTGTCTGAGAACAGCCTGTCTTTAGGGTCAAAGGCCAGCAAGACGTACATCTCTTCCGCCGTCTGACTCATCATCGGCAAGGTGACAGCTCCGCTGATTAGCCCAGAAGGCGCGGGGGTGAGAATCCGTCTCCCGGAGGTCGTGGAGGTGAGGGCTCGATCGACTTAGGCGTCACAGACTACCGCCCTCGCCAAATGAGCGGCGGCTTGCTGAACTGACGGGTCAATATATCCCTGTAGAGCGGTATGGTGGTGTGGCTGCAGACTGCAGCGCCCTCTACAGGAAAAAAAATATTAACCACTTGGTGATAGAGGAGTGCGGTGAAGATGGGGGTAGAGGTGGGCTCAGGTGGGAGGCTGCATGAGCCGTGGGAGGGCTGGACGTCGTGGCTTCATCACCTGTCATTCTGGGAATCGGTCTGGGGGTCGAAGGCCATGTGAGAAGTGATGGTCGCCACTCGAACATGAAGACAGGCCGATAAGTGCACCCCCCCCCCCCTCCCCCTGAAAAGGTCTGTTAGTGGATAAAAAGGACTAGGCTGCAGACTGGAGTCTTGTCACAAGATATACAGGGCGCGTCGTTGCAAACCACCGGTCCATGACCCTCCAGTATGTCCACATCAAATCTATAAGCTGATCTGACATTAAAAATACCAGGACAAAAAAGCTGGAGCTGCCTGGATGAGCAACAAATTACATGACTGACCCGAAGACCGCACACACTTCGGCTGGAAACAGCAATTCTCACTTCGTGGATGAACGAAAAAAAAAAAAAAAAAAAAAAAAAAAAAAACGGACTGTCTCGATTTCAGCAGACCTCTTGGGAACCACAGTTCTGAGTACCTGTGTGTGATTTAATGAGTGTCGCCTGACGGAGAGAATGATCCGGTATGGACTTTCATCATGAAAGAAGTCAGTGCCTGGAAAGATTTTCCTTCATCAGATCAGAAAGATGAATGAAGGCGGGGTGTTCATTTTCGAACAGACTACACGAGGACAGCTACAATGCACATTTGTCTTAAGCCGTTACTTCCATCATTCACTCCGTCTGAGTTCAGTACGCGTCCTTTACACATACTTTTTTTTTTTTCGGGTTCCTTTGCAAAATGCAAAGAAAATGGCGCTGAATGTACATATTAGAGGGACAGGAATCAAGCTGTATAAATGTGTATCGGTTGCTGAGAGAAAAGTAGTGCACAAGAAGACAAACAGTATGGCTATACTAAGAGCGGTATGAATATGCAAAGTAGATAAGTAAAACTGAGCGCATGTGAAAGGAAGACTAGCGATGTGAATGCATAAAAGAGAGGCAAGCAGTATGAATGTGCAAAAGAGACAAACAATAGAAATGTACGAAGGAGGCAAGAGCTATGACTGTGCAAAGGAGACAATCTGAATGAATGCGATATATGGATACAATATGCTGCATCGAAAAACAATACTATTGTATAAGGACAACCGGTTTCAACATAGACAGAAGATAAGCAAAATTGATATACAAGTTATGCACAAAAGTTAGCCATTCGGCCTTGGCGTGCAAGATGACGCGCAAACGCTCTCTCTTCGAAGGGGGATTATCGCGCGAGTGTCAAACAGGAAGGCCCTGAACTCCAAGATTTCCACCAGTTGGTGTTGAGGCGATTCTGTATATGAACGCCGATACACAGGGAAGAGTAGGGACATGAAAGGTTTATTTCCCCATAACATGCAAGGCGAACACATAAGAACGGTAACAAAAACAAAATTAGAAAAGTATACAGGGAAGCGAAGATCTCTGTTGAGATCGAACGGATCCTTGATCCGTTTTGGGATCGGCGCCAGAGGAAGTACTAACAGGGACAGACTGAAAGAGTTACTGCCTATGTAACTTTGTAAAAGGATACGGAAGACACCAAAATGTCGAGGTATACATTATGTAAAAATGTATCATCTTCCATGAACAGATTTTACTTAATCAAAAGGTTTCAGTACCTTCACAGTGTTCATATTCAGGAGAAAATTTGCAAAGATCTTGATGAACGGATCTTGCATCCACTTTTGATCGGTGGCTTCGCGATAAAAAAAAAAAAAAAAAAAAAAAAACTTATAGCTTTATCACTTTTTCACCAAGTACTGAGACATCGTGTTTCTTCACAGCCTCCGGCCGATAGGATAATAATCCGACCATAGCTCGTACGTTCGCCAAGTTTCAGAGTGTAAAGGTTGGCTCAGTTGGTTAGAATACCGAATTTTCCCGTCAGCTGCAGCACGATGGCGCTCAAACATAACAACTGCCGCTACCACAACATATCTTAACGTGTTGTCGTTTTTGCACGTAGTGCAAAACAGGCGACTCGACTCCCCCCCCCCCCCCCCCCCCCCCACCCCCCCCCCCTGCACCCCCCTAAGTGCTGACCCCACAAAGTAAACCACTCCCACCCCCCCACCCCCCCCCCAAAGTTGTAGTTAATGATGAGACAACAGGCGACCCCCCCCCCCCCCCCCCCCCCCCCCCCCCCCCCCCCCCCCCCCCCCCCCCCCCCCTACCCCCCTAAACTCTCCCGGGGTGCTAATTCCCGTCAGCTATGCTGCATGCAGGTGGGCGTGAGCGCAAAGTCTGAGTGAAAGTAAACCTGAATGACAAACTTAAACAAGGCCTACCTGTAAAGTTGTAGTTTAATGAAGATTATTGAGACTATAGTGACAGGAAGGACCATTCACATAAGATGTCGAGCGCGCGGGAACATCGCCAGCTTTTTAGACGTGGTTGACCTCCTCAGAGTACAGACTACTTACGGGTGGGAATGAGAAACGTCAAAGCTGGGAAGGGAGGACATGTGAATGCTCCTTCCCATCACTATGCTCTAAACAATCTCTATTACACTACAACTTACGGTGCCGAGACTGAAAGCAGCGATTTAAGGAGGCTAATGTTCAGTTAAAAGCCTCTGGTAGGGTTTTCTACAATCGGGTTACGAAATTTTTCTTCACTAAGGAAAAGGAGAAAAGATATGACTGACCTGATGTTCCTTGTTGCCTGAAAAAAATACTTGTAGGCACTTAATCAATCAATTCTAAACAGCGACAATGGTTTTCCGTCCCACGTCTGGCATGTTCTGACTCCGACCGGGCGATGTTCCCGCGCTCGGCATCTCATATGAATGTGGATGAACCAATCGCTATGCGAGAAATGAATTAAATTAAACTGAATGAAACTTACTCATTAAGTGTCGTTCCAAAAAAGATCGTGTGATCTGCGTGATGTTTCTGACAGGAAGTCAGACAGACAGACAAACAAACAGACAGACAGACAAGCAAACACTGAAACCTGCGGACGTAGGTTAAAAAAAAATACTGCGGCGGTAAGAAAAAGGAGAACAGCAAATAAACGAACACACCCGTTCTCACACTTGGTGCCAGCCAAGGCGATCCTTGTTCGTGCCAAGAGGGCTCGCATGGCTTCCTCTCAAAACTATCACGCGTGCAAATCCAAAAGGTTTGTGTGGACATTCAGACAGGCAGCAATAGGAGAGGGACATTGATCCCCCACCCCCCACTCCCGGCTTCCCTATCCATCTCCCCTGCCCTCTCTCTGCGCCTCCCCCTCCCCTCCCCCCGCCTCCGTTCTCTAGAGAATAAGGTCCGTGGAATCAGGATCAACCATTTTGCCGCTTGGAGAACTTCAGCTCTGACAGCACAACTTCTGTCGATTTTCACTTTCGCTTATTTATTTTTCTGTATGAATTTCTTTTAGGACCCAGATAACTTTTGATTTATCACTATTTCATATTTCCTCCGTTGTAGACGCTCACAGTGCTATGTCCTGAATAATGAGATCCATCAAGCTGTGCATTCTCTCAATCTATCTGTCTGCCTGTCTGTCTGTCTGTCTATCTGTCTGTCTGCCTGTCTGCCTGCCTGCCTGCCTGCCTGCCTGCCTGTCTGTCACTGTGTGCCTGCTGCCTGCCTGTGTGTGTGTGTGTGTGTGTGTGTGTGTGTGTGTGTGTGTGTGTGTGGTGTGTGTGTGTGTGCGCGCGCGCACGCACGCACGCGCGCGCGCACACACACACACACACACACCCATGAGAGAGAGAGAGAGAGAGAGAGAGAGAGAGAGAGAGAGAGAGAGAGAGAGAGAGAGAGAGAGAGAGAGAGAGAGAGAATGTGCCACACGGAAATGAGAAACAAAACTCTTCACAATTCCCCCCTTTGGGACAAGAAAGAACAATAAGATAACACACGGCTGACTCGCATTACACCCGTAGAGGCTCCTTGTTTAGTTGGACTGGCGGCAAATGAAAGGAAACTGATGATCAACAGTGTGAACTGCGGCCCAAAGGAATGCCAATTAGACGAAGTTACTATTTATTGTGCATGGGCGGAAAGAGAATGCCCGTGCATAATTAGAAACAAATTTCTCTTCTGATCTTAAGCCAATGAAGACAGCGTTTATACATTCTGTCTGTTTTCCTTAGGAAGATGAATCGGAGAAAACGGTGTGTGGACCTTTAGAGTGTTCTTTTTTCACATCAGTGTCTCTTTCTTCTCTTTGTGTTTATCTCGGTCTTATGTGTATTACAACCCATCCCCGCCCCGCCCCCGCCTTCCCCCCTTCCCCCTCCCCCCCCCCCCCCCCCCCCCCCCCACACCTTTTTTTTTTTTTTTTTTACTTCTTCCTCTTTTTGGATCTTTGCCAAGTCAACAATGCAATGACGGAGGAATTTTAGTCTGCGCTTGTTTTCCCTCACTGCTAAATTGTTCTGACTGTCTGTCTGTCTGTCTGCCTGTCGCTCTGTCTCTTTGTCTCCGTCTCTCTATCTACACACACACACACACACACACACACACACACACACACACACACACACACACACATATATATATATATATATATATATATATATATATATATATATATCACCAACGTTAACATTAGGCTGGCAATTTTGCCAACCGTTGACATGAAGCAGTTGCTTGCTGAGTGTCAACTTTAGGGAAGTCATCCACATTAAGCCCGTGCTGACAGACTGCTCTTCAGTGAGCTCTGCGTTATCCGGGTTATTTTCTGTCCTCCTAACGTCGACATTCATTTGAGTGATTCTGCGCCTCACGTGGAGGAGACTCTCTCGCCCCCCCCCCCCCCCCCCCCCCCCCCCCCCCCCCCCCCCCCCCCCCCCCCCCCCCGCCCCCTCACCCCCCCCTGCCCCCTCACCCCCCCCCCCTACTCCATCCCCCGCCTCCTGCAAATTAACAGTGTTCGGTTGCTTTCTGTTCACTGAGCCAAATGAAGGGATCGTTGAGGAGCGCTTCTTCATTCTGCTGCTGATTAGTTAACTATTTTGATCTCAACACCGGTGCGAGGAAGCCTGATGATACAACTGTGATACAACGCAAAATGCAACAAGGCATCGGTCTCCTCGCAAAGTTTCACAACGCTGCAGTCTGGAAAATGACGTGATCATTATTACCATTTTCGTGCGGCGTCATGCGGGATGGAGTCCTACAAACAATGTAACAACAGACCTAGTTTTAAGGTGTTTTGTATTTGTTTGAAAAAAAAACCTGATACACAGATTATTGTCTAAATAACAAACACGAATGGAACCGATCGTGACAATCTCACAACCCTGACGTGTTCCCCTCCCTCCCTTCCCCCCCCCCCCCCCCTGCTCCCTCCCCCATGCGGTCGGCCAAGCATGAACAACATGAACTGGATTGGATCTGTTTGACCTCTTCATCATTACTCAAGTGCATTTGCAATAACTCTCTGGTACATTTTGCTGTCCGCGTGGATTTATGGGAAAAGAGAAGAGGGATTTGAAATGTCAATAGTAAACCCCTCACCGTAGGGCGTACAAAAACCATCGAACTGTTATCTTATGAGCAGAATCATCTGTTGCGCCTGTCTGGAGGCGATTTTCGTCTCCTGGGCGAGTGTCGTCAGTAGAATTCGGCCTGTAAGTCGCCCGACGCCATTTTCCATATTCTGCAAACATCCGGCGATTGGTATTAATCCACAGGGTCGTGGCACGTTCACTAGCAGCAAAAAAAAAAAAAAAAAATAATAATAATAAAAAAAAAAAAAAATAAAAAAAAAAAAAATAAAAAAAAAAGCTGATAGCGTGTTGATTGGCGGAAGATCAAGCAAGACTTCATGTGACTGGCTGTCACGGGTAACCTGGGATAAACGTCAGTGCAATCCGATTTGTAGACATCCTCAAGTGACTACAGACAGCACGTTGCTCGGTAACCTGTGCATATTTAGGCGTGCCAAGAACGTCAGTTTGGTTCGGTCGTCGGAAGAGTTATCTCCGCCGCGCTATCACAGACTAACAGCTGTCGACATACGATCTGGGGAGGATTAGTTTCTTTGTCTGATGTCGTGATGCCGAAAAAAAAAGACATGTTTATCTAATATGAAAATTCGTTCGGTGGTTGAAAGAGGTATCTCTCTTCTGGGTTATCGCCGGCTAACAGCTGTCGACTTGTCTGGGGAATATGGTTTTCTTTGAATGATGTTTGTGATGTTGACAAAAGACATGTTTTCCCACTTTTTTAGCTTGTCTCTTTTGCATTGTCTATTCACTAAACGTTTGTTTGCACTCTGTTTTGTATTTTCACATGTATTCGGGATTGTTGTTTTCAGTAGCACTGCCGCCTTTCTCTTTTTTTTCTTTGGTATTCTTACAGACAAAACTTAAAAAAAAAAAACGCATGTCCATAACCCTTAAAATTGTACTCATTCTGTGCTAATGTTGGGTCTTCTCTCTCTCTCTCTCTCTCTCTCTCTCTCTCTCTCTCTCTCTCTCTCTCTCTCTCTCTCTCTCTTACCCTTTTTTAGTAAAAATACGCCAACCAAATCACTCTGAAATTTGCTGTATAAACGCCAAGCCTCAATACGTGAATGGAGGATATTGAGAGCTGTTACTTTAAGGAACACAATAAAGCTGGAGGATTTAACTGAGACTTTCGCTACATGCAGATACCGAGAGAAATCAACTACACAGAGATACCTAAACATCACGAAGAGTCTATAACTTAATAAATTGGACATGCAGAGATACGGGAACAACGTCAAATGGAAGATTTGTGGGAACACTGAGCATCTGGAATAGCAGTATCATCATAAAGCTGAGAGAACATACAGAAACTGGAATAACAAAATTGTCTGGAATTGTGCGATCAAAGAGCAGTTGGAGGATCTACACAAAGTGTTATGGGAACATGAAGCAGTTGGAATCTCAATATCAAGAGTTATGGGAGCATGGAACAATTGAAATTTCAACATCGAGAGCAAATGGAAGATGGAGCAGGTGGAAGATTAACATCTAGAGTTGTGGGAACATGGAGCATTTGTAAAATCAATATCAAGTGTTCGTGCAACATAATAATGGGAGCCGGAATAGCTCAGTTGGTAGAGCGCCTGACTCGTAATCTTGGTGATCCTGGGGTTGCGGGTTCGAATCTCCGCTGGGGCGTTTCGGTACAGGGGATTTTTTTTCCTCGGAGTTAACATTGGTTCTGACTCCATTTCCCATACAGTCCTTCGAATGAGACTATAAACCGAGGTTCCGTGTGTGAACGCACGCATAATATCTTGCACACACGTAAAATCCCATCACCAACTTTCGGAAGAGAAGGTCAGTTTGGGCGTTGGTATGGATGACACGTTACACATAGCATGCACCCTGCGTGAGAAATGGAAAGAATGAAGGAAGTAAGGAAACTGAGTGAACGATATTGAACGATATTGACTGGATGACACGGGAAACGACTGAATGAAGCGACAGCTGCCAGCTCTTCAGTCGGCACTACCCAGGTAGGCAGCCCGTTGTGTAGACGAGTGTTGATTGTAAAGTGCTTAGAGCTTGGGCTCTAGCCGAGAATAGGTGCTATATATAAAGTATTCATTATTATTATCATCTTTGAAGCAGCAACAGGATTTTTATATATTATTATGATTATTATAATTATAAAGCAACAGGGTTATCTACAATATCGAGATATACACAATCTTTGAAGCAGTTGCAATGTCAGCAAAGATCGAGAGCCATGGGAACATGGAACAAAAGGAATATCAACAAAAGGATCAAGAGTTATGGGAACATGGAACAGCATGAATGATTAACTACAAAACTTATGGGAACATGGAACACAATGTATATCAATGTCAAGAGTTATGGGAACATGGAACAGAAGGAATATCAACATCAAGAGTTACAGGAATATGGAACAGAAGGAATATTAACATCGAGAGTTACGGGAACATGGAACAGAAGGAATATCAATATCAAGAGTTACGGGAACATGGAGCAGAGGGAACGTTAGAAACATTATGAGTTGTGGGAACATGGAGCAGTAGGGAACATACCAACAACGTCACACCAGTTGTGGAACATGGAGCAGTAGGAGTATTAACACTATCATGTTAACAACATTATGAGTTGTGGGAACATGGAGCAGTAGGAGTATCAACACTATCACGTTAACAACATTATCACCAGTTGAGAGTTGTGGGAATATGGAGCAGCAGTAGGAATATCAACATCATCACGAGTTGTGGAGAACATGGAGAAGTAGGAATATCAACATCATCACGAGTTGTGGGAACATGGAGCAGTAGGATATCAATATCAACATCATGACGAGTTGTGGGAACATGGAGCAGTAGGAATATCAACATCATCATCATCACAGTTGTGGAACATGGAGAAGTAGGAATATCAACATCATCACCAGTTGTGGAACATGGAGCAGTAGGAATATCAACATCATCACCAGTTGTGGAACATGGAGCAGGAGGAATATCAACATCATCACCAGCTGTGGAACATAAAGCAGTAGAAATATCAAACATCAGGAGCTGTGGCAACACGAAGCAGTAGGAATGTCAACAGCATCAAGAGTTGTAGGGACATGGAGCAGCTGGAAAATTGACAACACCAAGACTTGTAGGAATATGGAGCAGTTGGAAAATTAACAACACCAAGAGTTATAGGTACATGGGGTATTAGGAAAAATAACAATACAAAAAATTGTAGAAACATAGAGTAGTTGGAAAGTCAACAACACCAAGAGTTGTAGAAAAATAGAGCAGTTGGAAAATCAACAACACCAAGAGTTGTAGAAACAAGGAGTAGCTCGAAAATTACAAGTCCAAGAGTTATATGAACTTGCAGCAGCAGGAAAATTAACACCAAGAGTTGTAGAAACATAAAACAGTTGGAAATTTAACAACACCAAGAGTTATAGAAACATGGAGCAGTTGGAAAATTAACAACACTAAGAGTTGTAGAAACATGGTTGTAGAAACACGGAGCAGTTGTAATATTAACAACACGAAGAGTTGTATGAATATGGAGCAGTTGGAAAATTAATAACACCAAGAGTTGTAGAAACATAGAGCAGTTGAAATGCAAATAATACGAGTAAGATATGAAGGAACGTGAAGCAGTCTAAATTATCAATAACATAAAGAGTTGAACGAATATGCAGCAGCTGACAACCGCGCGATTAAGAGGTGTAGCAATATCCAGCAATTTGCATATTGACAACATCAAGAGTTGAAGGAACAAAGAACAGTAGCAATACAAAAAAAATATGATTTAGAGGTGCCAAAACATTGAGCAGTCTGAATACTAGAGCATCAAGAGTTGAAGGAACATAGAACAATTGGAATGCAAACAATATGACTGATAGGTGTAGAAACATGGAGCAGTCTGAAATTGACAACATCAAAACATCAAGAGTTATGAGAACATGGAGCAATGCAAGGCAAACAATATGGTTAATAGGTGTAGAAACATGAAGCAGTCTCAATATTGACAACATTAAGATTATGAAAAAATCGAGCAATTGCAATGCAAACAATATGATTAATAGGTGCAGAAACATGGAACTTAATAGGTGTAGGAACATGGAGCAGTCTGAATATTGACAACATCAAGAGTTATGAGAACATGGAGCAATACAAGGCAAACAATATGGTTAATAGGTGTAGAAACATGAAGCAGTCTCAATATTGACAACATCAAGATTATGAAAAAATCGAGCAATTGCAAGGCAAACAATAGGATTAATAGGTATAGGAACATGGAGCAGTCTGAATATCAACAACTTCAAGAGTTATGAGAACATGGAGCAAATGGAATACAATCAATATTCCAAAACAATATGATTAATATGTGTAGAAAACCTGGAGCAGTCTGAATACTGACAACATTAAAGTTGAAGGAACATAGAGCAGTTGCAATACAAACAATATGATTTGGAGATGCCGAAACATGGAGCAGTCTGAATATTAGAACATCAAGAGTTGAAGGAATATAGAACAGTTGCAATACAAACAATATGATTTAGAGATGCCGAAACATGAAGCACTCTGAATATTAGAAAATCAAGAGTTGAAGGAATATAGAACAGTTGCAATGCAAACAATATGATTTAGAAATGCCGAAACATGAAGCACTCTGAATATTAGAACATCAAGAGTTGAAGGAATATAGAACAGCTGGAATGCAAGTAATATGATTAATAGATGTAGAAAACATGGGAGCCATCTGAGTATTTACAACATCAAGAGCTGTGAGAACATAAAGCAGCTGGAATACAAACAACATAATCAAGACGTGTAGAAACTTGAAGCCATCTGAATATTGACAACATCAAAAGATATGAGAACATGGAGCAATTGAAATACAAACAATATGAGTGAGAGGTGTGAGAAACATGGAGCTCTCTGAATATTGACAAGATCAAGAGTTCTGGAGACATGAAACTGCAGGGATATCAACAACCCCAAGAGCTGTAAGAACATGGCGCAGTTGGAATATCACCAACGTCAGAAGTGCTGGGATCTTGTCACACAGCAAGAAACAAAACGTTGGACAATGTAGTCCAAACATATGACAGACTACAGTCGATCATTCGGGGGAAAATCACAATGTTGTCCCTGAACTTCTGCCCTTCTCCTACTTCTTTCGGATTCCACCTTACTTTTCCTTTCCGCCCGTACTGCATGCATATTCACTGTCATTCTAAACGAGAATTTTGAGCGCGTCTCATGAATATTGAAATGGATAACCGACGACAATCGCCTCTGATTGATCAGTACACTTGTGATCAAAATTCATGAGGCCACAATCGTCATAGCGGGTTATGAATAACCGATGACACACGCTTCCAGGGAAAAGTGCTCTCCAGCATTTGGTGAATGTGTCGGGAAAGTCGAGATAGAGTTATGATGATCTCGTTTGCTTAGTGAGGAAGAAAATGAGCGAGTGAGTGTGGGAGATACTGAGTGAGTGAGTGAGTGAGTGTGGCCAGTAAAGTGGATATCTTTACAATGTCAAAACGCACACATGCACGCGCTGGCGCACTCACATACATACACACACGCACGCACGCATGCACGCATGCATGCACGCACGCACGCGCACGCACGCACCCACGCAGGCACACACAAAACGTGCGCGTGGCGGGCACGCACAACCGATAATTCGAGTGAGGGAAGCGGGAAGAAAAACTGGTCGCTCAGGGAAGAATAATAGTTGGTTTGGGGTGGAATAGAGAGAGGAAGGGATGGGGAGGCGAGGAGGCGGGAGGAGGGGGGGGGGGGGGTGGGGGGGGGGGGGGGGGGGGCGATGGAGGAGGCAGGCGACAACCACATTTTCTGTTTTCGTTTCATGAAAAAGCGTCAGCGCGAGCGGACTAGTCCACATACGCTACCATCACATTTCCCAAGCCATAAGCCCACAATTGACGGTGAAAATATTTGAGTGAATTAATAGACAAATAAACGAATAAATGAATTAAATAAACAAAGAAATGAATGGATAAACAAAACAAACAAACAAATAAATGAATGAATAGAGTGACACTGAAGAGAACGCAAACTTCCACCACGATCATACGGATTCGGACTCCCCCATTTTGAGCTCGATCCGCCCCGCACATCCGCTCCAAAATTTCCTCTTTTTTTATGGGCCACTTTCCATCTTTCCAAAAAGTTTTGTTAAGATCGGTTAGTTAGTTTTTCCCCGTAATGTTGCCGATAATCCTGGATCCGTCTGCAAATCTGGATCCACACCATGGATCCGTATAAAAATTTTTTAAAGCCAAAAAAAAAAGAGGATATACTTTGAAGGCGCTCTTGTTACGTTTTAGTCTTCTAAACAGCGTTAGACATCAATATCACTAAACCAGCGGTAAGGTATCACCACTACAACCCGTCTGTATTGGTAGCACGTCACACACACACACACACACACACACACACACACACACACACACACACACACACACACACACACACACCACACACACACACACGCATATATATACACACACACGCACACACACACCCACATACACACACAGAGACAGAGAGACAGAGAGAGAGAGAGAGAGAGAGAGAGAGAGAGAGAGAGAGAGAGAGAGAGAGAGAGAGAGAACAAACTTCTGATTTGAAGGCTATGATATTCTACATCTCAATAAAGTTCAAAGGCCTACAGCGTCTGCATCCTGAGCAGTATCCATGTTATCAGTCGCTTGAAGAACTGGATTCGAAAATAATCTTGTGCAAGTTTACCTACCCCCCATCCACCCCGACCCGCCTCCCACTCCCCCCCCCCCCCCCCCCACCAAACTTTCCCTCATCTCTGATTTTCCTCCTAATGTCTCTTTTTTTTTTTCTAAGATAGATTTCACTATGATTAAAAGCAAGCTAAAAAAAAAAAAAACCTTAGCTTGCTTTTAATCATGTCGCTCCCATTGTGGCTGAGCACTTCTTTTAAATAACGTTGATTCTTACTACTATTTTCTTTATATATATATATATATATATATATATATATATATATATATATAATATATACTGACATACTATATATTATATATAATATATATACATATGATATATATATACTATATATATATATATATATATATATATATATATATATATCCAAAAGAAAAAAGACACAAGAACAAGCTGTCGTGGTTATCAATGAAATTTTCGGCTTTATTTGCCTTCGTCAGCACATGGCATCCTCCCTGAGAGCCAGCAGGTAAGGTAGTGATCTATGTATATATCTTATAACACCTGCTACAGAATCAGATACAACGCCGTGCTCGTGTACTTTGATCAGCTCATCTCTCTCTCTCTCTCTCTCTCTCTCTCTCTCTCTCTCTCTCTCTCTCTGCGCGCAGTGGGTGCATGCATGTATGTGTGAGCACGTCTTCATGTGTACGTCTGTGTGTGTGCGTGTGCGTGTGTGTGCGTGTGTGTGTGTGTGTGTGTGTGTGTGTGTGTGTGTGTGCACGAGCGCGCACACATTTGTTTGCACTTATACACGTTACGTTCTTCATTTAGTGCGTTCGTGTCTATGTATGGCCTACCCTTACACACTCCCCATTTCTCCCTTCTCCTCCTTTCACCCCTCCTCCTCCCCTTTCATGCCCTACATACACAGTGAAAACACTTCTCCCCTTGCATACTCCTCCCCCCCCCCCCCCCCACCCCACCCCACCCTCCCTGCACTGTGCCTGTTGGTCCGCCTGTAGATTAGTGATGAAAGGCCCCACAGTGATGATTATCAGTTCCCATGACGTCACGGGCCGCCTTTCAAGTTCCTGTCAGTTGTTCAATATCTGCCAGAGAGAAAGCCAGATGGCTCTGCAACGGCCCGCAGCTGCTTGCCTGTCTGTCTGTCTGTCTGCCTGCCTGTCTGTCTGTCTGTCTGTCTGTCTGTCTGCCTGTCCTGTGCCGTGTAGAACGAAAATGGGGCGAACGGAAGTATTGGATCAACTAGACTGAGGATGGTTTATCGTCGATACTGTGATAGTACTCTGGTTTGGGTGTCTGTACGTCTGTCTGTCTCTACCTGTTTGTCTGTCTGTGTTGTCTCTCTCTGTGTCTGTCTGTCTTTATCATACATACATACATGACATACATACGCATATACATACAAAACACACACACACACACACACACACACACACACACACACACACACACACACGCACACGTGTGTGTGTGGTGTGTCATTGTGTGGTGTGTGTGTGTGGTGTGTGTGTGTGTGTGTGTGTGTGTGTGTGTGCTTGCGCGCGCGCGCGTGCTTGCGCGCGCGTGTATGTGTGTATGTGTGTGTGAGAGCATGTGTGTCTGTGCGTGTGTGCACGCGCGCGCCGCACGTATGT
>JADBJO010000003.1:910000-915000 GCA_016801955.1 Conus betulinus | reverse complement strand
ATTATTTTCCGACAGGGAAGTAACAGTACGTACCGAACTGACAGAGTTACATTTCGTGTATACTTTTTATACAGAACATACAGAACAACGACAAATCCATGTTTATAACATACAAAGCCTTAAATAAATTAAAAGAATTATATATTACTTCGCTGATAGTTACCACTCGAACAGTTCTTTCACGGCATTTATATTCAGTGAAATTTTTGATAATTTCCTCAATAATGTCAACAAATCTACTGCTGAGCAGAATTCGCAACATGGATGTGTACTAGAATTGTATGCCTTCACAAAATACAGGAGGAACCTGGATAACTACCGCATAAGAGTAGCTGACCAGCTCATTATTTCCCGGCAAGGAAGCCAAGTTCCTGGGCGTGACCATCACACCCAACTTCACGTGGGAGAAGCACATCAGGGAGCTCACCACCAAGGCCACTAGAGCAGTGGGACTCATAAAATCGCTAAAACAAGAACCCTGGGCTACACCAGAGAGCCTGATCCACATGACAGGAGCCCTGGTGCGATCAAGACTGACCTATGGCCATGAAGCATTCTTCACTGCACCAAAATCCTCATGGCAAACACTCGAACGAGTGGAACTGGCAGCACTCAAGCATGTTTTTGGCGTCAACCCAATTCGCAATCAACGACCTTGTTTACCTGGAAGCAGGATGGCTTCCCCTCAAAGACGAATGTCGCCACAGAAATGCGAACTTCGAAGCCCGTGTCTCGCGGTAGGCACCACAGTGAAAGCCACCCTCCAGGACAACCCAAGCACACGGTATGCCACGTACAGGCACTCCATCAAAGAAAGGAAGGCAGACCTCCACAGACGGACAGGACAGGAAGGCAGACCTCCACTTCAGACGGACATCGCCCTTCAGTGACCGTACCAAAGAAATCTGGGCAAGGGCCAACACCGGACCGCATGGCGTGGAACCAACTCCTACACATCTACCACCATGGGAACTGAAGAAACCACAAATCATCCATCAATATGGAGGGACCACGCCCAAGAAAGACAACCCACTCTCTACTTGTCAACACTGGCAAAGGAAAAAAATCAGAGTAGAATATGACCATCACCTAAAAATCTACACTGATGGCTCGGTGCTAGAAAACTGCGAGGTAGGATGCGCTCTGGTTATCCCAGAACTCAAAAACCACCAAGCAGTACCGACTACCCAAAGGGACCAGCATTTTTTACTGCCGAACTTTATGCCATCTTAAAGGCCTGTGCTACCATCAACGACATGCCACGACCTCCCCAGCTGTGATCATCCTAACGGACTCCAAGTCCTCACTGCAAAGCTTGTCGACAGGGAGGATGAAGAATCGACAGGAGCTCCAAGCTGAAATCCTGTTCCTGGCTCACCAAATTATTGGCAAAGAATAGACCTTACCCTGATGTGGCTGCCCTCCCGTATAGGAATCAAGGGCAACGACATGGCAGACAGTGCCGCCAAATCGCCACAAGAACTGGCCACCAAATCAACCTACGACTATCTTTGGCTGAAGTTACCAGCAAAGCCCGACAAGCCGCCTACGACATCAGGAACGACACTATGAAGGCCCAATGTGCCGAGCGAGGATGGGTGTTCATCCCCATGCAAAGAAAAACTCCACAACTCCGACTTCCCCGAGGACTCCAGCAAATCCTCCGACGGATCAGGACAGGATACCACAGATGTGTTCTCCTGGGCCCTGACCTGCCAATGCGGGTCAGAGGCCTCTCTCCAACACGCCCTGAGTGGCTGCACCGACCTCCCCATTGCCATGACCACCATCCGAGACTACAGACGAACACACCAACTAGAGGTGCACGAATTTCTACTGCCGCACCCCAACCCTAGGGACTCAACCCATGAGGATGCTCGCCCAATGCCCTGACATCCTCTGGACTCGACAACTGGTTCTAACCCACCTCAAAAGAAGATGAAATGAACACCAGCAACTATAACGAAAGGAGACAACTTCAATGACTACCACCATCGAATAACAACAATGACCAACCGCACCACGAAAATCTCTTACATCCAATGACCCAAAGACTACGGTGAACGAAAGACATGTCCTAAAAGCTTTTGCTATGAGGACGTAAAACTCAACTATTTCATGCGTTTGCCGTTGGACCAATTCTCCTTTCCACAAAGTTTTGTACAATAGATTTAATAACTTTGGCGTGATAAATTTTCTAAATAAATTTACGGAGGATCCTGTGCCCAAAGTTTGCCGAATCCACCCCAAACTTTACTGGATTCGTTCATGAGCTATATTCGCTCTAACAAACATGGTCAAACTGGTTTCAGTAAACCTTGCATAATCTAGCTGACAATCGCACACACAAAAACAACGAAAACCAACGCAGGTGCAATCATCATAACTTTCTTAGTGGATTAATTATACAGCATTCTTCATGCTCGTACAAAAAAAAAAAATCAAGTCTTTCCGATAATGGAGAGTGGCTACCCGCCAACTGTAAGTCATCAAGAAGCGGCCAAACACGCAGACCTCTCAACGTGATGATACGCCCTTCATTTTCATCCAGCATTTTCCCAGGCGGGAGGTACACATACCCAGTTCTGTATCCTCTGGAGAGGTTTGGGCGGGGTAAGCGTACTACTCTCAACACCACCACACGGTGCCATTATCGTGAATATTTCACAGGATGGTGCTTGGCTGGAACAGCTGAACACCAAGCCCTTTTGTCTCTGATTGCGATTTGCCTTCGCTGATTTGCCTTTACAGTAGGCCTTTGGGATTTCTCTTCCAGAGGCCTGAGTTACAGCTGGCTGCAAGTGTCGCGGTGGGTAGTGGAGATGGTGATTGGTGGAAGCAATAGTAACAGCAGCAGGAGTAGTAATATTACTAAAAGCAAGAGCAGTATTAACAGCAGGTAGAAGTAGTATCAGAAACAGCAGAAGCAGTGGGGTAGTAAGTAGTAGCAGCAGTAGCGGTAACAACAACAATAGCAGTAGTAGGTCTCGTACTGGTAGCATTAGTGCTAGTAGCGGCAGCAGAACTAGAAAGCAGCAGCAACTAACACTCATAGTGAACAAATCCACTCTCTCTGTCTGTCTGTCTGTCTGTCTGTCTCTCTCTCTCTCTCTCTCTCTCTCTCTCTCTCTCTCTCTCTCTCTCTCTCTCTCTCGCTCTCCGCCCCCGAAGAATCAAGAATGCACTTCCAGCAGAAACAACTCCCCTCCCCCCCCCCCTTCCACCCCAACACATCTGTTGGCGCTCGCATGGAATGAAAGCATGGACATCAAAGCAACATAGCCCTTGACGCCAGTCCGACATAGTTCATTGATCCCGCCATGACAGTTATGACGGTTCTGCGAGTGATCCTGAAGAAATGAACGATGAAAAAAAGGGAAAAGATGAAGAAAAGGGGAGGAGAGGGGAAGGGACTATCTGACTGTGATTTTTTCAAAGTTCTGTTTTCTTTAAAAAAAAAAAAAAAAGTGAGGAAAATGAGGAGGCTGAGGGCCCCTCCAACAGAGAGAGAGAGAGAGAGAGAAGAGAAAGAGAGAGAGAGAGAGAGAGAGAATGAAAGAAAGGAAAGAGAGAGAGAGAGAGAGAGATTGTAGGGGAGGGGGGGGGGGGGGGGGGGGTAGTAACAGGAGGTGGTAGCAGACAACAAAAGCAGTGACAATGACAGTGGCAGCAGACGTAGAACTTACAGCAGAAAGAACAGACAGAAGCACTACTGTTAGCAATCTAAGGGGGACATCGGCAACAGAAGCAGTGGTCGAAAGTCAAGCTGAAAAGCAAAAAACATGCCACACACGTTAACTAGTCCCCTTACTCTCACCGCGTTTGATTTACCTCACACACACACACACACACACACACACACACACCACACACACACACACACACACACACACACACACACACACACACACAGAGTTACAATAGAAAAGGGCTAAACAATTGATAAACCATTGACCTAAACATTAGACGTCCCTCTCCTTTTTGGACAGAGAGAGAGAGAGAGAGAGAGAGAGAGAGAGACATGAGAGACATTAACGAATTTAAGAATCCCCAATCTTCCGCACTCCCAGTCCTACCCTCTTCCAGACACGCTGCACCCCCTGTCCCTCCTCACCAATGCTCCCATTCACCCCCACCCCATCCTTTCCATCCTTGGTGGTCGATAGATGTTCAGGTGTCAGATGCCATTCTGTGGCTGTCTTTTGTGGCTGTTGGCAACCTTGCTAATCTTGGGTGAACTATATTCAAGAGAGAGAGAGAGAGAGAGAGAGAGAGAGAGAGAGAGAGAGAGGAAGGTTGGGGAGGGGGGGCTTAAAATTTGGAGAATCTCTGTCTCTCTCTCTGTCTCTCTCTCTTTCTCTGTCTCTGTCTCTCTCTCTCTCTCTCTGTCAGTGCATCCGTCTTTCTAATGCTGTAATGTACATAACACCCATAGTCTCTCTCTCTCTCTCTCTCTCTCTCTCTCTCTCTCTCTCTCTCTCTCCTTTCCTCTCCCCACCCTCTCCCCCCCCCCCCCTCTCTCTCTTTTCATCACCACGTTTTGTCAGTCAACAGTCAGTCAGGGACACCAAGCAGACGAACCGCCAGAAGTCTGGCACCATTCTATTGATCAGCCCACACCAGTCTATGCCGGTGGACCCCCATGGGGACGCCGAGAGCTGTGTCAGTGCACACTGTAGGCCCGCCTTCTGGGCCTTCTGTGATGGTCGTTTCCTCCTCCTGCCACTGTCGTAGACTCTGCCCTTTTCTGTACATCTGTATCGTCCGCTGCTTCTTTCTTGCCTCCCTGACAAATTTCTGTCTTTTGTCCGAGATTTTTTTCTTTTTACAAATTTTGTTACAATATGTAACATGCGAGTTTTTGTTGTTATTATAATCCGGCAATAAAGTAGTACGATTGCACATACCGTCCATTTTGAAGCGTCTCTTTGCCTGCATTTTTTTTTGGTTTCGATTAGCTTTTTACTTTGTTGTATTGGTATTTCACAAAGTTTCGTAAT
>JADBJO010000003.1:892500-907500 GCA_016801955.1 Conus betulinus | reverse complement strand
GCAGGAAAATGCAAAAGCCAAAAGATCCACTTTGCAGATTTCTTCTCAAACAGAATAAATTTCAGGAAAAAAAAAAAAAAAAAAAAAAGCAGTATAGTAATAACACATAATTTTCATATGATTTTAAAAAAAATCTTGTTATTATTCTTTACACATGACTGTCATGTGACGAAGGGTAAAACGTGATTTCCTTTCAGGATCTGAATTGCTCCAGGATTTTAACCTTGGAATTTCATTAACAGATGGTTCTGGTTTTGACGTACAGTCAACTCTGCTATGGCCCTTACGGTCAGTTGCGCTGTACACATGAAGACTTGACTTAACCAAGCATGAAGCCCAAAGAAAAAAAAAAAAAAAAGCATACAAACTGACTTGACCTCGGATGCAACAGTGCCACATAGTATTACTTTTAGAATTATTGGTTTCGTCTTTCAACCACGCTATGAAGCAGGCTATCGGTGTCAATATTGGTCAAAATAATCATTTTGACATCAGAATTTCAGCATACGTTACTGAGATTATTATTAACAGTATCTAAAACATAAAACATGATATTTGATGGCCTTAGCAATTTATTCCCTTTTCGTGATAAAAAAAAATGATGATGAACAGACCTTTTGAAACGAGCGGTTTCCCATATAGATCGTTGAATGTGGCTATCCATCAGAGCTCTCCGTGGACCTCCCCCTAGTCCTGTCTCCAGCTAAGGCGCTGACAGAGCCACCCATCAAATTTAGATACAAAATTGAGGAACATATTGCATATTTGAAATTAAACCATGCAGATTTTTTGACTAGATGGCTGACATACAGACCATTGATGGATACTGCGTAACATTTGTGCCCTTTTGTTTTTTTTTTCTTTTTTTTTTTTTCTTTTCAAAAACAAGTTTCACTAATAGATTTAGAAGTGTAAGATGAGGTGTGTAAATGAACACTTTTTTTTGTACATTATTAGAGGCCTGATTTCAATATTTTGCCAAAACATAATGATGTGAAAAAACATCCCTGTCAGCATGATTTTTCTTGATGCATCCAAAAAAATCAATCAAACCACACTGTCTCTGAATTTGACAGGGTGAGGAGAGAGTGTGTGTGTTGGCGGGTCGGGGAGGGGGGGGGGGGGGGGAGGGGAGGGGAGTACTGCGTCTGGAGTCCTGACTAACTACTCCCCCAAGCTCACCCTGTTCCCAAATGACTTTCTGGTGAATGGTTTAGGTCACGGTGCACAGACACTCCAGGATGTGAATCCAGGCACAACCCCAAACTCACCGATCCTATGTGACAGGGAGGTAGGTGGAAATGGACCACGTGCCTGTATGTATTTACACCATGGGTATTTCTTGGCAAAACCCCAAATCAGGTCAACGGAGAGAGTGTTTGGCATTGTCATCATTAGCATTATGAATACTTATATAGCGCCTATGCTCGGCTAGAGACCGAGCTCTAAGCGCTTTACAGTCCACACTCGTTTACACTAGGGGCTGCCTACCTTGGTAGTGCCGACTGAAGAGCTGCCAGCTGTCGCTTCATTCAGTCGTTTCTCGTATCATCCAGTCAATATCGTTCACTCAGTTTTCCTTACTTCCTTCATTCTTTCCATTTCTCACGCAGGGTGCATGCTATGTGTAACGTGTCATCCATACCAACGGCCAAACTGGCCTTCTCTTCCGAAAGCTGGTGATGGGATTTTTTGTGTGTGTGCAAGATGTTATGCATGTGTTCACACACGGAACCTCGGTTTACAGTCTCATTCGAAGGACTGTTTGGGAAATGGAGTCAGATCTAACGTTAACTCCGAGTGAAAAAATCCCCTGTACTGAAACGGCCCGACGGATATTCGAACCCCACCCCAGGATCACCAAGATTACGAGTCCGGCGCTCTACCACTGAGCTATTCCGACCACCATCAGGGTAGAAAGTATCATGCCCTGCTGCTCTGTATGTTGTCGGTAAGAAGGGTTTTTAGACGGCAAGACTGGCAGCCTGCGTAGAATTTAAGAACCCATCGTGAGGCAATATGAAAAACAGATAGATAGATGTGCTTGAGAAAGTGGGTGAACGTGGGAGGAAAAATCGTTGGTGAGAGACAAAAAAAAGTCTGAGTGAGCTATACAGGTGCCGTGTTGTTTGTAAAGCGAAGAAGATTACGTGTGACCAGACCCACGTTCTTGCAAATCAGTATGACCTTCTTCAGTCAGGACGAAGATATCGATCGGTTAAATGCAGAAGTGTCAGATTTAAACAAAGTTTTATTTTATTCCCTGTCCATTGATTTCATGAACCGAGAAGATGTTTAAATTGAAATCCAAATTCCTCTATATGAATGTATGTCATATGTGAGAAAATGGGTAATGTGGCTAAATTATTGTTTATTTGCTGTTGAATGTGTGTGACCACAAATTAATTTCTCAATTGAGATAATAAAGTTTACTTGACTTGACTTGACTTGACATGGTGACTGTGTTGTGTGTGTTATATATTATAATTTTGACTCTCTATCTCTCTCTCTCCTCTCGCTATCTATTATATATATATATATAGATATATATTAGAGAGATGGGAGAGAGAGCGGGAGGGGAGAGGAGGGAGAGAGGAGAGAGAGAGAGAGGAGAGAGAGACGGAGAGGAGGGAGGAGAAGGGAGGGAGAGGAGAGGGGAGGAGAGAGAGAGGAGGAGGAAAGGGAGAGGGCGGGAGAGCGAGAGGGGGAGAGGGAGGAGGAGAGATGGAGACGCCGCGCAGCCCACGGACCCGATGGAGGACCCGAGGACCCCGAGCCGCGGCCAGACCCAGAGAGACGAGCGACGAGAGAGGCCCCCCTCGAGAGCGCCGACCCGAGGACGGAGAGACGCCCCCCAGACCCTGGAGAGGGAGCAGAGAGCGAGAGGAGAGAAGACGAAACTGACGAGCGCGAGGAAGCGAGAGGGAACTGAGAGAGAGACCCCCGATTGACGAGACGCAGAAGAAGAGGAGAGGAGAGAGGAGAGAGACCGAGAGAGTGAGTGAGAGGTGGAGGCGAGAGAGGAGTGCGAGAGACGAGAGGGAGGCGACCGCGAGAGACGACGAGCGCCCAAGAGACCCGAGGGACAGAGCGCAGCGAAGGCCCTGAGACGAGCATCGAGAGAGGATGCAGAGAGAGGCCCGGCGAGAGACGCGCCCCGCGAGACAGGAGGAGGAGGCCCCCCGCTGCCCACGAGCGGAGACGGGAGAGCCGAGATGAGGACATCAAGCCGTGCCCCCCCCCCCGAGAGAGAGCGGCGGCGAGGCCCCGAGAGCTCGGAGGAGAGGAGAGCGGGCCCCGAGAGGACCGGCGGCGGAGGAGGAGCGGTGAGAGCCCGAGACGGAGGAGCGCCGAGGCCCAAGGCGACGGGAGAGACGCGACGGCTACAAGAGAGAGAAGACCTTACAATTACAGCCGGAGGCAGAGAGACATTGGGACCCCGCTGCGATCGAGGAGGGGAGAAGGAGGAGCGCGGAGAGAGACGGAGAGAGGGAAGAGATGAGAGAGAGCTCCCCGAGACCGAGAGAGAGACCCCCCGAGCCGAGACATACAGACAGGACAACACCGCTAGACCCTCCCCCCCCCCCCCGACACCGAGACGGACACACATACAGCACAGAACCACACCGCTAGATAGACACACACGATAGACAGACCTAGATAGACATCCGCACACACGATACGCACGACCACCCACGCTGCCAAAACTAGTCCGCCTGCAGGACCCACCGAGAAGGGCATGACACCAGCCACAACCCGACGACCCCCCGAGGACCCCCCCCCCCCCCCCACAGCCCCCCCCCCGGACAGACCCCGAAGCATTTGTCCATCAACTTCCGAACCCGCCACGCCGGCAACCGCGAGAACAAAAACAAATTTCTCACCCCCCAACGCCCCCCAAGCCCCAGCACCGCGCCACCCCCAACCAGAAACCAACGGTAAAGGAGGGCACGGAAACGGACCAAACCATTTCTGAACACCCATTGGACGCAGGCACACGCGATTGGCCTCCGCCAGAAGTCTATTGAATGAATCACCCCCCTCCCCCCCACTCCCCCCTCACTGGGATTAAGTCTATTCTGACATCTTATGTCGCCACATCCCTTCCTCCCACCTTTCCGCTCTCCCTTCTACTGATTTCTGTCCGATGGGCAGGATAAGAGGACGCACACAAAAAGCCCTACAGAAAAAACTAGAGGAACAGACAACCGACTCGGCGGGCATGGAATCTGCTGAAGCAGTATAGTTCCACTCGCGGCTCTTTGGTATCAAGCCCAAGGAATGAGGATAAGAGGAGGAAGTTATCCAACCTTCCCCCCTCCCCGCCCTTCCCCACTTGTCGTTCCCTCTCCCCCCCCCCCCTGCCCCTATCCTCCGCTACGAGTCCCTCTTCTTCCGTCCCCCCTCCCCCCCCCACCCCCCCCCCCCCCCGGCGCTCCCGATCAATTTTTCTTTTTTCTCTTTCGTCGTCCGATTGAGTTTCAGTGCTTCTGGACATTAATGAGACCTCATTTCCTGCTACTGACTGTCACAGATGTTTGGTTTTAATTAAAGGAAAACACGGAACTGTTCACTTGAGGGTGTGGTATCCTGCTTGCAACCCTGTCCGTTCTCTCTCTCTCTCTCTCTCTTCTCTCTCTCTCTCTCCCTTCATCCTCTCTCTCCTCTTCTCCTCTCTTCGGAGGTGATCTGGGGGAGGGAGGAGGGAAGGGGGGGAGCCCCTGGCGCGATTGCGAGGGACGGTCGGCCCGATGGCTGTCCTCCCATCGTTGAACTTGGTTTCAAACCAAGGTCAGTCTGTTGCAGTGCGGCGATTTTTATAGTTTGAGGGATTTGAGGCGAGATGCTGTGACGGACGGATTTTGCTGTTTGCGAGAGAGGAGAGAAGAGCAGACAGGGGGGGTCGGGGCCTTCTCCTTTTTCTTCTGGTTTGGTCTTTCCTCTTTTGGTGGCTTCTTGGTGTTTGGTAAACCCAAGTCAGAAAAGACCAAAAGGAGAAATCAATCCACAAAGCCGCAGAAACCGACACTATTTGAAAGTAGGAAAGGAAGACAAAATAAATGAATGAAAGGATAGAAGAAATGAAAAACAAAACAAAAAACAAAGATAGATTTTTGAAGAGAGAGAGAGAGCCAGAGAGAGAGAGAGACAGAGAGAGAGAGAGAGGGGAGGGAGAGAGAGCGAGAGAAAGAGGGGGGGAGGAGAGAGAGATAGAGAGGAGAGAGAGAGATGAGGAGAGAGAGAGAGAGAGAGAGAGAGAGAGAGAGAGTTAAAAAAAAAACACAGGAGAGCTGACCAGTGGTTAACATTCCGGAGCTTGTAAACTCATCCCCCATCACCATCCTCCACCTCACCAAAACTTTCATTCTACCCATACACATGCTCACACAAACACGCGCTTAAACACGCACGAACGGAAAATGTTTCTGTCTGTCTGTCTGTCTGTCTGTCTCTCCCTCCCCCCCCTCCTCTCTCTCCCCCCCCCCCCCCCCCCCCCCCCCCCCCCCCCCCCTCCAACCCCCCCCCCCCCCCCCCCCTCCCAACACGTCTTCTCTCAGTGAATAAACAAATGAAGGAACGCGAAAAAGGTGAGTATGACGTAGATAACCCACTCCTACCTCTCCCGCGGCTTCCCCCCTCCCTCTCCCCTCCGTCCTCCCCAAACCATCTTCCTCCCTCTTTTACAGCCTCCACACGGAGGCAAAAAGGAAGAAGAGTTCCTGTGCTATCTCTGGAGTATTATTCTGCGCATTCTGATGGCTGCTATCTGAAGAAGACGTACTTGTCAACAGTTCACTTGTCTGTTTTCGTATGTTAAATAACCGTTACTTTACATGCAGTTTTGTGTCTTTATTTTTCTTTTGGCTTGAGGAGTAGGAGGAGGAGGAAGAAGGGGGGGGGGGAGGAGGAGGAGAAGAAGAAGAAGAGGGAGAAGATAATTATGACGATGATGATGACGATGATGACAATGACAGGAACGATAATGACGACGGTGATGATGATGATGCCTAAGATGATGATGATGATGATGATGATGATGTGATGATGATGGTGATCGTGACAGTATTGATGATGATGACAGTGATGAAGATGATGGTGTAGAAGAGGATGCTAATGACGATGATGATGATGGCGATGATGATGATGGGTGATGATGATGATGATGCTAATGATGATGATATTGATGACCGTGACGTTAATGCTGTTGTTGTTGCTGCTGCTGCTGCTGCTGATGATGATAAAGCAGCAGAAGATACAAATGAAAATGGTGATGGTGCTGCTGCTACTGATGATGATGATGATCTCGTTGCTGTTGTTGTTGTTGCTGCTGCTGTCTCATTTTTTGTGCCTATTCAGAGACATTATTCCAATAAGCTTAGAGCTTGGTGTCTAGCCGAGAATAGGCGCTGTATATATATTCTTCATCATCATCATCATCATCATCATCATCATCATCATCATCAAAACGTTGTCTTCAGGGGCTAAAAGTCAGAAAGAAAACCGTTTCCAATTGACGATGTGCGGATATCTGCAAGGGAGGTAATCTGTGTTATAGCTCGCGCTCAGCGATAGTGACCCCGCCGTTTTCATGGGACAGATGCCCACTGGTGGGCACGCCCAAAGCAATGTTGCCCCGTCACTCTACTTGACAGTTCAATCAGACAGAGAAAATGCCCCGTCACTCTGATTAATTAATAGTTCAATCAGACAGAGAAAATGCACCGTCACTCTGTTTACTAGTTCAATCAGACAGAAAATGCCCTGTCACTCCGCTTATCAGTTCAATCAGACATTTTGCCCCGTCACTCCGCTTAATAGTTCAATCAGACAGATAAAATGCACCGTCACTCTAACAGTTCAATCAGACAGAGAAAATGCACCGTCACTTTAACAGTTCAATCAGACTGATAAAATGCACGGTCACTCTAACAGTTCAATCAGACAGAGAAAGTGCACCGTCACTCCGCTTATTAGTTCAATCAGATAGAGAAAATGCTCCATCACTCTAACAGTTCAATCAGGCAGATAAAATGCACCGTCATTCTAACAGTTCCATCAGACTGATAAAATGCACCGTATTCTAACAGTTCCCATCAGACTGATAAAATGCACCGTCATTCTAACAGTTCCATCAGACTGATAAAATGCTCCATCACTCTAACAGTTCAATCAGACTGATAAAATGCACCGTCATTCTAACAGTTCCATCAGACTGATAAAATGCACCGTCACTCTAACAGTTCCATCAGACAGAGAAAATGCACCGTCACTCTAACAGTTCCATCAGACAGAGAAAATGCACCGTCACTCTAACAGTTCAATTAGACAGAGAAAAATGCACCGTCACTCTAACAGTTCCATCAGACAGAGAAAATGCACCGTCACTCTAACAGTTCCATCAGACAGAGAAAATGCACCGTCACTCTAACAGTTCAATCAGACAGAGAAAATGCACCGTCACTCTAACAGTTCAATTAGACAGATAAAATGCACCGTCACTCTAACAGTTCAATTAGACAGAGAAAATGCACCGTCACTCTAACAGTTCCATCAGACAGAGAAAATGCACCGTCACTCTAACAGTTCCATCAGACAGAGAAAAATGCACCGTCACTCTAACAGTTCCATCAGACAGAGAAAATGCTCCATCACTCTAACAGTTCCATCAGACAGAGAAAATGCACCGTCACTCTAACAGTTCCATCAGACAGAGAAAATGCACCGTCACTCTAACAGTTCAATCAGACATAAAATGCACCGTCACTCTAACAGTTCAATTAGACAGAGAAAATGCACCGTCACTCTAACAGTTCAATTAGACAGAGAAAATGCACCGTCACTCTAACAGTTCCATCAGACAGATAAAATGCACCGTCACTCTAACAGTTCCATCAGACAGATAAAATGCACCGTCACTCTAACAGTTCCATCAGACATAAAATGCACCGTCACTCCGCTTAATAGTTTAATCAGACAGAGAGAAAATGCCCCGTCACTCCGCTTAACAGTTCCATCAGACAGAGAAAATGCCCCGTCACTCCGCTTAACAGTTCAATCAGACAGAGAAAATGCCCCGTCACTCCGCTTAACAGTTCAATCAGACAGAGAAAATGCCCCGTCACTCTGCTTAACAGTTCAATCAGACAGAGAAAATGCCCCGTCACTCTGCTTAACAGTTCAATCAGACAAAGAAAATGCCAGAGCACGGGAGTGACACGGTGCGCCTGTGATGCAGACAGTCAACATCCCGATCGTTATCCTGACGTGCGCTTCAAATGAAATATTTGGCTGACTAGATCTATTTGCTTGACCCATAACATGAGAAAACGTAAATCTATTTGGAATGGAAAGATAAGCGTTATCTTCCCTTGACGTTTTTCTTCTCCCGGAACAGGTCTATTGAGCAAAACCATTGTTTTCTTCGACGCAAACACAACACAACACAACACAACAACACACACACACACACACACACACACACACACACACACACACACACATCAGAAACAAACAAGCAAAGTCAAAATATCCACTGATATTCCTGTCGCTGGTGGAAGAGACGATAAGGATTCTCACACTGGCGTGTACAATACTAGCCACCAAAACGTTAAGGGGAGGGAAAAAAAAACGCTTGCAGAGAAATGAACTGTACTGTGTTAGGCATGTGTGGTATATAGTGTGGCTTGGTATGGTGTGGTATGACATGATATGGTACAGCATGACATAGTAGGATATGGTATGATATGATATGGGTATTGTGTCGTATGACATAATATGGTACAGCATGACATACTAGGACATGGTATGATATGATATGGTATTGTATGACAGGATATGGCATGGCATGGTATGGTATAGTATGGTATGGTATGGCATGGAATGACATGTATGGTATGGAATAGTAAAGTATGGTATGGTATGATATGGCACAGTATGGTATGGTATGGTATAGATATGGTACGGTACGGTATGGCATGGCATGGCATGGCATGGCATGGTATGGTATGGTATGGCATGGCATGGTATGGTATGGTATGGGTGTGGTATGGTATGGCATGAAATGTGGTATGGTATGGTATGGTATGGTATGGTATGGTATGGTATGGTATGGTATGGTATGGTATGGAATAGTAAAGTATAGTATGGTATGGCATGGAATGATATGGCATGAAATGACATGTATGTTATGGTATGGTATGGTATGGTATGGTATGGTATGGTATGCTATGGTATGGCAATTTATGGCATAGAATTGTGTGGTATGATGAAAGATACAGCATGGTATGGTATGACAGGATATGGCATGGTATGGTATGGTATGGTATGGCAAGATACAGAATGGCATGGCATGGTATGGTATGGTATGGCTGGTATGGTATGGTATGGTATGGTATGGTATGGTATGGTATGGTATGGTATGGTATGGTATGGTATGGTATGGTATGGCCAGATACAGAATGGCATGGCATGGTATGGTATGACAGGTATGGTATGGTATGGTATGGTATGGTATGGTATGGTATGGTATGGCCAGGTATGGTTATGAATGGCATGGCATGGTATGGTATGACAGGTTATGGTTTGGTGTGGGTATGGCATGGTATGGCAGGATATAAAACTGAATGGTATGGTATAGAATGGTATGGTGTGGTATGGTATGGTATTGTATGGTATGATTTGGTATGACATAGTACGGTATGCTATTGTATGATATGGTATGGCATAGTTTGGTATTGTATCATGTGGTATGGTAAGGTATGGTATAAAAATGGTATGGTATGGGTATGGCATAGTATGGTATTGTATGGTATGGTATGGTATGGTATGGTATGGTATGGTATGGTATGGTATGGTATGGTATGGTATGGTATGGTATGGTATGGCCAAACGGAGTAATAATGTGGTGAGGAATGGAATTTCTGGCACTGTTTCAGAACATTTAACCGCAATGCTGATTGCTAGAACCATTTTAGAGACGTTTGGAAATTGAGGATTAGCCATCCGAGAGTTTCTTTCTGCTGGAAAGAGAAAAAGCGTCTGACAAGATTACGGCACTAGGGCTAAAGGTGTCTGACGTCACTGTTTCCGTTTGGTTGACGGAAATACTAACACTGTTTACAGGTCTGGAGCTCGGGTTCAGTTCTATTCTGAAGAGGGGGAGTCAGCTGTGGCGGTGTGATTGCTTTGAGCTGGTGGAAGTTTTGATCTTTTTGTTTGCTTTGTTTTTGAGCGGTATATGATAGAACCTGACCGCCAGAGAATAGTTTGGAATTTAGTATGGTATGGTATTGTGTGGTATGGAATGCTGTGGTATGGTGTGGTACGGTATGGCATTATAGTATGGTACGGTATGGTATGATATAGTACGGTATGGTAATGTATGATATAGTATAGTATGGTATGGTATGGTATGGTATGGTATGGTATGGTATGGTATGGTATGTATGGTATATATGGTATGGTATGGTATGGTATGGTATGGTATGGTATGGTATGGTATGGTATAGTATGGTATGGTATGGTATAGTATATGGTATGGTATATAGTATGGTATGGTATGGTATGGTATGGTATGGTATGTATGGTATGGTATGGTATGGTATGGTATGGTATGGTATGGTATGGTATGGTATGGTATGGTATGGTATGGTGTATGGCAAGCTGGAGCTAACAGAGTTGTAGTGTAATCCTTTCAGGGCATATTGTTAATCTGCATTTAATAACACGAAACATAAAACATGAAAAGAAAGAAATGATACCAAAGGATCAAGCTGAAAGTACTGCTCGGCATTTCTTTCCTCTTCTGTTTAAACCCGGACCCAATTGCTAGAGCCAGTTTAGAAACGTTAGAAATTAGGGGGATCAGCATTCACTGAGCAGGGAAGAGGAAAACGTCTGAAGGGGTTACAGCATGTATGGCTGACAGAAATACTGACATTGCCAAGAAGCCAGTAGCTCAAGTTTAATTCTATTCTGAAGACAGTCAGTCAGCTGATGAGATAGGAGCTGGCAGGCAATTTGGTTTGGACCGGTGTGGTATGGTACATGCAAGGTAAACATTGAAAGGCTGGGAATCTTGCATGTTATGCTACAGTACAGTATGGTGAAGTGGAGGTGATAGGGTTGTAGTGAAATGGAGTTTCTGGGTGGTTTTTTTTTTTTTTCCCTCTTTCTCTTTGATCCTGGAACAAATTACTAGAACCACTGTAGAAATGTTAGAAATCTGGGCATTAACCTTCCTACAATTCGTTATGCAGAATGAGAAAAACGTCTGCGGTAATTATGGCATGTTTGGCTGAAGATGTCTTCGGTCAATATCGTCCATTTAGTCGATAGAAATACTGACAGTTAAACAAACTAGTAGCTTGGGTTTACTTCTGTTCTGAAGAATAAATTAATGGTGAGTGAGATGATGGCATGGGACCTGGAAGACAGTCGGTTTGGAATGGTGTGGCAAGGCATATACATGGTAAGCACTGCAAAGCTTGAACTTTGTGTGGCATGGTATAATGCTACGGTATGGCATAGAATGCTGTGGTGTGTTATAATACAGTACAGTATAGTATTGCCTGGTCTTGTCTGGCTTGGAATAGCATGGTTTTGGTAGTGTAGGCTAGAATATGGACGGTTATGTTATGGTATGGTATGGTATGGTATGGTATGGTATGGTATGGTATGGTATGGTATGTATGTATGGTATGGTATGGTATGGTATATGGTATGGTATGGTAGGTTAGGATATGGAAGGGTATGGTGGTGAGGTGTGGTATGGTATGGTATGGTATATGGTATATGGTATGGTATGGTATGGCATGGCATGGTATGGTATGATATGGTATGGTATGGCATGGCATGGCATGGTATGGTATGGTATCGTATGGTATGGTATGGTATGGTATGGGTATGGCTAGGGTATGGTATATGGAGGGTATGGTGTGGCATGGCATGTGGTATGGTATGGTATGGTATGGCATGGCATGGCATGGTATGGTATGGTATGGTATCGATATGGTATGGTATGGTATGGTATGGTATGGTATGGTGGTATGGTATGGCATGGTATGGTATGGTATGGTATGGTATGGTATGTATGGTATGGTATGGTATGGTGGAGTAAAAGTGAGAGTTTTCATGGAATTCCTGGCAGTGGTTTGGACCTATGAAGCCTGAAACCAATTGGCAGCACCATTTTAGAAACGCATGTAATTCGGGGGATTAGTTCTTCAACAGTTCATTCGACCGGGAAAAGGAAAACGATGTTACAGCACGAGTGGCTAAAGGTATCTGACGTCATTGTCGGTCGTCCGTTTAAACTGATAAAACTGCTGACACTGTTAACAATTTGTTGTCTGTGGCTCGAGTTAACGTCTAATCTGAAGAGGGCCAGTCATCTGATATGATGACAGCTGACAGACAGCAGGCTTTGTTGGGAGCCATGTGGTATCATCGGTACGCAGTAAACTCTGAAAAACTGGGAACTTCGAGTGGCATGGCATAGTATGGTAATGTAGAGTAGTGCGGTGGAGTGTAAGGAAGGTGGGGTAGGATAGGATAGATACAGCAGGGTAGGGCACACATGGTATAGCATGGTTTGGTATGGTATGGTATGTTACTGTACAGTAGGATATGGTATAACGGGATATGGAATGGTATGGCATGGTATGGCATGGTATAGTATGGTGTGGAACGGCAAAATATGGTACACCATGGTATGGCATGGTCAAAAGGAAGTAACAATGCGGCGAGGAATGGATTTTCTGGCACTGTTTCAGACCATTTAACCACGACACTAATTGCAAGAACCATTTTATAAACGTTTAATATTTAGGATTAACCATGCAAGAGAACGAACGTGGAAAACGGCTGGCAAGATTACAGCATTTCGGCTGAAGGTGTCTGACGTCATTGTTTCCATTAGGTTGATAGAAACACTAACAATGCTAACGAGCCTGGAGCTTGAGTTTAGTTCTATTCTGAAGAGGGTGAGTCAGCTATGGGGTGAGTGCAGGGAACAGGAAGACATTTCGTTTTTTTCTCTTTTTGAGAGGTATGGTATAAAATAGCCTGACCGCCAGTGAAAAATTTGGAATTTAGTATGGTACGGTATGGTAAGGTACGATTATGGTATGATATAGTATGGCATACTATGGTATGATATGGTATGGTAAGATGGAGGTAACAATTGTAGTGAAATGGAGTTTGGGGCATATCTTTATTCTGCATTTAACAACATGAAACAGAAAACAGGAAAAGGGAAGGAATGATAACACAGGGTCAAGGTGAAAGTACTACTTGGCATTTCTTTCCTCTTCTGTTGAACCCCGGAGCCACTTGTCAGATCTAGTTTAGAAACTTTAGAAATTGGGTGGATCAGCGTTCGCTGCGCAGGAAAGACGAAAACATCTGAAACGATTACAGCATGTTTGGTTTACAAAAATACCAACACTGTCAACAAGCCAGTAACTCAAGTTTAATTCATTCTATTCTGAAGGTAGTGAGTCAACTGACGACATAGGAACTGGCAGACATTTGGTTTGGAACGGTGTAGTATAGTACATGCAAGGTACACACTAAAAAGCTTGGAATGTTGTATGGCATGCAACGGTATAGCATGGGAAAAGTAGAGGTGAGAGGGTTCTGGTGAAAAGGAGTTTGCGAATGTTCTTGTCTCTGTTCCCTTTAACTCGGGAAACGAATTGACAGAACCGTTGTAGAAACGTAAGGAATCTGAAGAGTACCTTCTGACAGTTCGTTGTACAGGAAAGAGAAGAACGTCCGAAGTAATTATGGCATGTTTGGCAGAAGATGTCTGAGGCTGTTATCGTCCATTTGGTTGATAGAAATACTGACAGTTAACAAGCCAGTAGCTTGGGTTTACCTCTGTTCTGAAGAGGGTGAATGAGCTGATGGAATGGGACCTGGCAGAAAGTGGTTTTACAGTGGTGTGGCAAGGTAAGTGCGTGGTAAACGCTGAAAGGCTGGGAATTCTGTATGGTATGGTATGGGTGTAGCAGGAATGATAAGTATACTATGGTAAGCCATGGTGTGATATAGTATGGTTTGCGACTCTTTTAGTATGATATGGTAAAAATGCAGTCTGGTTTTGTCTGTTTTGGTCAGGTCTAGTATGGTATTGTCCATTTTGGGGAGGTTAGATTCTGATACGATACAGTGGATGTGGTAAGGCAAGGTATGCTATGGCGTGGCGTGATACGGTATGGTATGATTTCATAAGGTATGGCATGGCATGTTGAAATACATGTGAGATGGATTTCGTGAAATTGAATTCTTGGCAGTAGTCTTGACCTGTTAAGCTTAGAACCAATTACTGGAACCATTTTAGAGACGTTAGAGATTCAGTAGATAGTCCGATAGTTCATTCCGCCGGAAAAAAGGAAGACGACTGATGGTGTTATGGCATGTGTCTGATGTCTGACGTAATTGCCGACCGGCCGTTTGGGTCGATCGAATTGCTGACATTGTTAACAAGTATGTGGCTCGAGTTTAATTCTGTTCTGAAGTGGGCGAGTCATCTGATATGATGACAGCGGACAGACTGCTGGCTTTGTTGGGAGCCATGTGGTATGATAGATACACTCTGAACTCTGAAATTGGTATGGCCTGGTATGGTAATGTATGGTATGGTATGGTATGGTATGGTATGGTATGGTATGTATGGTATGGTATGGTATGGTATGGTATGGTATGGTGTGATACATCATGGCACAGTGGGGTATGATATGGTGTGGTGTAATATTTCTTTGATTTGTTATATTCTGAGCAGTAGGGAGAAACTGTAGGTAAAGCTGGACAAAAGACTCTGAGAAGAAGCTCCCCCCCCACCCTCCACCTCGTTTGTGCAAGTGTTTCAGCCCTGAACGCCTCATAATCCAGGGGACCGGTGCAACATTCAGACCAGGATTCCTGTATGGCCTGTGCTCTCACTTTGTTGCTTTGCCACTGCCTAGACCTGAACTTGAATATTACTGAGCACCTTAA
>JADBJO010000003.1:882500-885000 GCA_016801955.1 Conus betulinus | reverse complement strand
TCTGTCTGTCTCTCTTTCTAGCTCACTCGGGCAGTTTCGCAGTCTCTCTCTCTCTCTCTCTCTCTCTCTCTCTCTCTCTCTCTCTCTCTCTCTCTCTGTGTCTCTAGCTCACACGCACACTCTCATTCTCTCGCTGTTTTTCTCTCTGTCTCTGTCTGTCTGTCTGTCTGTCTGTCTGTCACACACACACACACACACACACACACACACACACACACACACACACACAGAGAAAGTTCTTTGATTCTGTCAAAGAACATTTAAACAAACGTCTCGGCCAGGCAGAAAACAAAGAAAAAAAAAACATCTACAAAAACCACACCAGCTTCCCCTCACTCACCCCCACCCCGCTCACCCCCACACCCCCCACCCCACCGGCTGAACAAAGCAGCATTGTTTAGCCATCGACACACAGACCACACACAGCCCCGCCCCCCTTCCCCCCCCCCCCCCCCCCCCCCCCCCCCCCCCCCCCCCCCACCAATCAAAGGGCCATGTCCGCATCACGCCGCGAACGATTGCCGTGAATGGGCAGAGGGGTTATTTTATCTCCCTGTGAACAACTCTCCCTCTGTGCGTGGAGAAAGCACTTTGGAGCAGGGCGTTCTCAACCGTACAGGCTACACACCACAAATAGGATGTTGTGCTAAAACACCAAACAATCCATGTAAGATGCTCAAAAACGCTTGACAGAACACAAAAGGGAATCATCACCAGTAGGCGCCCACCTACACGCCCAGCAACATCAGTTCGAATATGACAATATCAGCGTTCTCGACCGTGACAATAGATGGTTTCAGCGTGGGGTGAGGGAGGCTATTCATATTGCCGCCAACAACCCACACTCTCAACCGGGACCGGGGCAGACACACCTTGCCATCGGTGTACAACACCCCCTCACTGTTCAGTCACATGACCAGGGTTCGACCCGTGGTCGTGTGCACTGAACTCCCAGTTCACCCAGTAGCAACCCCACCGCTGAAGAGAAGACGGACGGAAGTCTGTCGAAAGCTCCAGGTATGTGCTATTCCCAGCTGAGTGATCTGTCTAAGTCCGGTAGTCGTTAAATCCATGTAAGCGTTTTGAGGCCTACCATTAATTTGAGCCAGCATGTACTGGTACACTAATAATTGATCAAAAGAACAGCTCCTCCACCAATTAGTTGCCATGTTCTGGTGGATTTTCACCGATGATATCTCAATCTTCAAATACATGACCTTGCCCTTAGCTGACGCCACATTTGAGGCCTTTGCCCTCACCCGTGACTCTATCTTTGCGCCACCTGGTAGCGCCCAAAACAGTCCCATTCCTTTGATTTGAATCTATCTGCTAGGCACCACCTGGCTTGTATCTTGATAGTCATATAAAAGAAAATGAAGGAATCAACTTTCAGACCAAACACAGATTCTTCTAACAATGTAACTGTGGCAGTCTGTAAATACTCGATACCTTAAGCAAGGCCTTGTCGCATTCATTTTTGGTGATCAGCCACAGCTCTCAGTCTGTGTGTGCTTTCTGTGAGTGCTTTTGTGCCTTTGTCCACAAAGAAACACAAACAAAACAAACAAACAAAAACAAAACAAACAAAACCTGCTTGGTGCATGTTCGCCAATCTTTTCCAGTTTGTACTTTCAATATCTACATGAAGGTCAGTTTTTGACAGTTTGCTGGACCAGAACTGGTTTTAAAAATCACAAATGAAGAACGCCGTTTGCTAGCGAGTAACGGCAATGTATGAGAAAGAGGGACATTCATCTTCATTTAAGCAGGGAACGCTTCAGTGCGCAAGGTAAGCAGCGTCCCCGCGTAGGAGACTGGTTGGAGTCAGTTTTTAGCGTGGCCCTGGTGTAATCTGTTCACGAATGAATGGACATGGGGATCGTAAACATCACTGTGGCATCGATGTACTGTGGCCTCCTATGCCATGGCAACAACACCAAACATATCTGCCGGCCTTCAGACTTCCACCAACACATGCCCGCACACTCACAAGACAGAAAAGAAGCAATATGAACTGATGTGTACGCATAATGGGGACAGAAAGGGGGGGGGGGGGGGAGGGAGACAGGGGAGAGAGAGAAGGGGGTAGGGAGAGTGGGTGTGTTGGAAAGAGAGAGAGAGAGAGGGAGAGAGAGAGAGAGAGATGATGATGATGATGATGATGATGATGATGATATTTATTTCCAAGGGTAACAGATAAGCAAACACATGCTTTTTTTTTGTCTGGCCCTTGCCCCGTTAAGGGATTAAGTATGACTAGCGACTAAGACTTAGAGAGAGAGAGAGAGAGAGAGAGAGAGAGAGAGACAGACAGACAGACAGACAGACTGACTGACTGACTGACTGACAGACAGACAGAGACAGAGAGAGACAGATAAACACTAATCCCATACTTATTTGCATGTGTGAATACGAATATACCTAAGTGCGTGTATACGTGAGTGTGTGTGTGTATACGTCGTGCTCGTGCGTGTGTCTGTGTATGCGCGTATACGATGTG
>JADBJO010000003.1:867500-870000 GCA_016801955.1 Conus betulinus | reverse complement strand
TTCCTGTGATATGTTTATCGTCTTTAGCTTTCAGTTAGTAAAATATGACATTGTGTTAACATTCTCTCCTCATGTTTTACACTATATTTCATTTGTATGATTCAGTTATCCGGCATTAGTATGAAGAAACTCTAAGAGTGGTTTCAAGCAGAACGTCTTCAGAGAAGAAAAAAAGTCCTTCTTCCCCATGCAAGAGTTTGGCTCTCAGCTCCTCACATTTAATAGAGGATCGCATCCAGTCATGACTCCTGGTTGCGCTTCGACTCTCGCCTCATCATTCTGCCCCTGCCTGGATTCGAACCTGCACTTACCGGACGGTCAGTCGCCTCACGGCCAAGTCGGACTGTGACAGATGTCTTAAACCACAGAACTGTTGGCTGCTGTCAGCCAGAACATATCTGCCTTGTAGTTTCCATAAAAGTTTCTCATTTAAAGATTGAGATATTTACACTTACACAGCCATTACACCTGTCCTCTCATGATGAATCACCACTCGTTCATAGGTTAAAAAAAAAGTAAAACGGAACATTGGACCTAATACCTTAAGTACGTACGTCGTCTCAAATATTCTTTTTCTCAGGAGATCTTTCAAATGTCAAGCTGTAATCAGTAAAGCCTGGCCAAAAGAGGCTTTTTAGGGGTCGTCAAACACGCTCCACAGAAAAAGTCACATCACAAAACGAGTCAGAGAATCGAAAAGAAGAAAAATCAACAGACAACAAAATGCGGTTTTAAACACAGTATAGCTGGACTATTGATTCTTCAGGCTTGTAACAGCAGGTCGTGCCACACTTGCCAGCGTTTTACTCTTACTTTTGCTCTTACATCAAAATAAAAGTTAAAAAAAAAACCCAACCTATTCAGTGCACCCCCACCCCCCCTCCCCCCCCAAAAAGGTCATATGGGCAACTACATGTAGCGGGGATGGGATAAATAAGTGTGCACTTTGGGCAGTATTTACCCGTTTCACCCGTCACCGCCTCGTTTCCAGATTTAAAAAAAAGAAGGGCATGTCATAAAACTGTTTTAAGAGATAAAAAAAAACTTCTTACGAGCTTCCAGAACAAAGACAGGAGAATGGCCCCATAAGGAAAAAAAAAAAACGCTAGCAGACTACTGAATAAAAAAACAAATAACAAAAGGGCCGAGTCAAAAAGGGTGACAGGGACAGGGAACCTGCTCACACAGAATTTACCAAGGAGGAGGGGGAGCTGATTGTACAGCACAGCCGCAGCACGGGGGGCTTGGGGGATGGGAAGTTGAGGTGATTTTCTCTGTGTGTGTGTGGTGTGTGTGTGTGTGTGTGTGTGTGTGTGTGTGTGTGTGTGTGTGTGTGTGCGCGTGAGAGAGAGAGACAGACATACCGAAAGACAGACGGACAGACAGACAAACACAGACAGACAGACAGAGAGAGAGAGAGAGAGAGGAGGAGAGACAGAGACAGAGGTGGGGTGGGGAATCGCGATGACGAGCGAGGGACACTCACAGAGAGATGACGACGCAGTGGCCTGAACTGCCAGTTGCGTGGTTTCACCACTACCAGCTTCACAAAACCAGCAACATACTACAGGGACAGGAATCAGGTCATGGGCGGACAGGGGAGAAAATATGTAGTGCACAGAAGAAGGAATCGCCGTTACAAAAAAAAAAAAAAAAAAAAAAAAAGTTGTAGAACCCGCATTGACGCTTTGGCAGAGCCAATAACGCTAATGTTCTCTCTCTCTCTCTCTCTGAGTCGATGTGCGTGCATGCGTGCGTGCGTGCGTGCGTGTGTGTGTGTGTGTGTGCCTGTGTGTGTGTGTGGTTGTGTGTGTGTGTGTGCGCGCGCGCGCGCGTGTGTGTGTGTATGTGTGTTTGTGAGTGTGTGTTGAGAGAGAGAGAGGGAGAGAGAGAGAGAGGGCGAGAGAAATGCTTGTCTCTCTTTCTCAAAACTCAGTCTCTCTCCCCTCCCTCCCCCCTCTATCTCTCGGTCTCTTGGCAGCCTCCCTCTATCTCTGTCTCTCCCTCCCTCCATCTCTCTCTCTATCTCTCTCTCTCTCTCCCTCCATCTCTCTCTCTCTATCTCTGTCCCCGCTCTCTCTCTCGTCCTCCATCTCTCTATCTGTCTCTCTCTCCCTCCATCTCTCTCTCTATCTCTGTGTCTCTCTCTCTCCCTCCATCTCTCTCTCTATCTCTGTCTGTCTCTGTCCTCCCTCCATCTCTCTCTATCTCTGTCTGCTCTGTCCCTCCATCTCTCTCTCTGTCTCTTGTCTCTCTCTCTCTCTCCTCCATCTCTCTCTATCTCTCTCTCTCCCTCCATCTCTCTCTCTATCTCTGTCTCTCTCTCCCTCCCCCTCCCATCTCTCTCTCTCTCTATCTCTGTCTCTCTATCTCTGTCTCTCTCCATCTCTCTCCCTCCATCTCTCTCTCTATCTCTATCTCTCTCTCTCTCCTCCCCTCCATCTCTCTCTCTCTCTATCTCTCTCCCCTCTCCCTCCCTCCATCTCCATCTCTCTCTCCT
>JADBJO010000003.1:840000-847500 GCA_016801955.1 Conus betulinus | reverse complement strand
GAGAGAGAGAGAGAGAGAGAGAGAGAGAGAGAGAGAGAGACAGACAGACAGACAGACAGACAGACAGACAGAGAAGGAACAGAGGACTTGATGACCTGAGTCACAGTACCAGGCCTGCACTTGTCTGGGAGGACGGAGCAGGAACTGAGTAAACCAGCAGACAAGGTGCAATCAATCAGTCTAGAACCATAGCGATATCAGCAGAGAGGAGACAGTTCACGACCTTGAACCGGAAGGAAATGAGAGCACCAACAAGGAAGCGGGGGATAAAAAAGGGGGCAGGGGGAACAGCGTGGGGAGGAGGAGAGAAAGTGCGAAAGATCGTTCACTGTGATGCTGCTGACAGGTGATATAGAAAAGACACACCCGGCAGACATCATTAAGCTCACGTACTCTAATGGTATGACCCTGCTACCAATGTGAAGAGGGAAGGAATGGACGCTGTGTGTGGTGGTGTATTCTGGACCTCCACTCCTCTCTTGTCTCCTTCATGGAACATGTGTGAACAAACAATGCGCATAAGACGCTTTCAAGCCCTGAGTTCGAGTCTCTCTTGGACTGATTTTTACTTCCTTTCTAGGAAGCAGATTTTCATACGATAATGATGTGAGGAAATGTCCAATATCATAGCCCACCAGAGCAATGAGCTATGTCAATAGAATTTTGAAGACGACATGAATTTACAGACAGTATGTGAAGAATCGAAATCTTCCTGTTAAGATCAGTCAGAATATAATAGATAAAGTATCATTTCTGACAAAAAAAGAGTCGTAAAATAGAACAGGTATGTTATAGATGCGTAAGCAAACGATTTATGGACGTACACTCAACATTTTAAAATGGCTACTTTACCATCGTGCGCAAGGCAGATTGTTAGATTAATTCATAAATTAAGGCTCAATACATGGAACACTAAAATATTCTCATGGTATTACTTGTCTCTGCAGAGGAAACATTTCCGTGCGTCATCTTTTGTTTGAATGATCAGTGCGGACCTCGCTCTATCAGGAGAAAGGTATTGAGATGAATAACTTAGATAATGTCAACACTGTTTTGTATGGTCCATATGTTGCTGAAATTGCCATGGTTATTTTCGCAATCAGAGGGTGCAAAAAATTTTACAAAGATCAACAATTTTGTGTACCACCAGACTAGTTCACTTTTGTAAATATGCGTAAGTCAGATGTGGGTTTGAAAGTGCGTGTATGGAAGATAAGTTGAGTGTGGGTGGGGGGTTTTTTTTTTTTTTTTTTCTTTTCTTTAAGTGTCTAATATCATCTGACGATGAAAGAAAAATAAACCATTAACTGATGAACCACTGAACTGAAACTGAACATTTTTTTTAACATGTGGTTGCGCATTTGAAATAGAAAGAAAGAGGGTGGAGTCACAGAAGGGAGGGTGGAGTCACAGCAGAGAAGTAACAGGAAAACAAAGGGAAAAAGAATAAGATGACGACAACGACTACGGACTATAAAGCGAAAGAAAATGCAAGAAAGAAAGACAGAAGAAAGAAAGAAGAAAGAAAGGAAGAAAACTACATCAGACGCCTTTGAGATCAAAGACGTGATGAAATGGAACACAACGAAGACAATGCCAATTTGCACTTTAAAGGAGAGAGAGAGAGAGAGAGAGAGAGAGAGAGAGGGGGGGGGGGGGGGGGGGGGGGGGGAGACAGACAGACAGACTGAAGGAACAGAAGGATATCATTCAAGACTGAATGACCTGGGGGCCACAGCAGCGGGCCCTGCACTTGTCTAGGACGATGGAGCGGGACTGAGAAAACCAGCAGACAAGCTGCAATCAATCAAGTCTGCAACCATAGCGATTTCAGCAGAGAGGACATAGTGCATGACCTTGAGCCTGGAGGAGAGACGAGAGCACACACAAGGAACCAGGGTATAAGAAAGAACGAGGTGGAATGGAAACGGAAAAGAGAGAGGGTGGACAGAGTAGAGAGAGAGTGTGAAAGATCGTTAACAGTGATGCTGTTGACAGGTGATTTAGAAGGAAAACAGACAAACAAACAAAATCAACACTGACAGGCCTCATTATGCTAGAGGACCCCTAACATTAAAAGCCTGTTACGAAAGTGGAGAGCAAACATAACGAAAGGATCTGAGCGCTGCTATACACTGGTCCTCCTCTCCCTCCTTTGTGATGTAGCGTTCAGACTGCGCCACAGAACCTCTTAAGGCCTGAGTTCGAGCCTCTCTTGGAATGATTTTGCATTACTTCATTTCAATGGTCTGGGAAGCACACTTCCACACGACATTGCTGGTGAGGTAAAGTGCACTACATGACAACCCAGCGTAACCAAGGAGCATGTCAGGAGAATATTGAGGATGCATCAGATTCGGAGAGAGAGAAGAGAGAGAGAGCGAGAGAGAGAGAGAGAGAGAGAGAGAGAGAGAGAGAGAGAGACAGACAGACAGACAGACAGACAGACAGGCAAACAGACAGACAGACGGACAGACAACGTGTGATAAATCGTAATCTTTCTGTTGATACCTGTCACAACATAACACGAAGAAGTATCAGTATTGACTAAAAGTGTCGCGCCATGGCACAAATAACCTACAACTGCCTAAGCAAACGATTTAAGGTGAAATGACGGGATGTAACTGAATGTTCTTTTTTTTAACAATGTGGTAATTCATTTGTAAACAGAAAAAGAAAAAAATCAAGGAGTGGAAGAGAGTACAGAAGAAATAAGATAAGAAAAATAGGAATAGGACGATGACAACGAAGGCAACTAAGAAAGAAAGAAGAAAAAAAAAAAGAAAGAAAAGAGTCAGACTCATACGAGACCAAAGATAAAGCGAGACAGACAGGACAGAAAAATAGACAGACAGACAGACAGACAGACAGACAGAGAGTGAGGGCGTATGTGTGTGAGGGAGAAAAAAAGCTGATAGTGCGTGCGCGCGCGCGCGCGCGTGTGCGTCAATGTGTGTGTGTGTGTGTAGGTGTGTGTGTGTGTGTGTGTGTGTGTGTGTGTGTGTGTGTGTGTGCTTGAGTTGATTCTTTGACATTTTATATTACCCAGAAAAAATATTCTTTGAAAAGATGTACGATAACAACAATTTAATATTATCTCATCGTAAGAGTGTACGATAACAACAATTCAATATTATTCACATCATAAGAGTGTACGATAGCAATTCAATATCATCCCCATCATAGGTATGATACACACACAAATCATGTTTATCGAATTGATGAAAGATTGAAAGTAATCAGAATTTATACAAACCATACACTTGTAATGCATCACATTTCATTCCCCACCTCCCCCTCAAAAAATCAACACACTGTGAAATAACACACACACACACACACACACACACACACACACACACACACGAAGAAGTTCACACACACACATACACACATGCACACTGGCACATTCATGCGCGCACATGCATGCACCATTCTCACTATTACGCATTCAAATTATGCACAAGTGCCACGGACTGAGGTTGGAATCAGTGGGCCCCGTGCAATGTCACTGATCTAATCTGTACTGACAGCACTTTGGAGCCAATACAGAGCAAATACAGTCGGCTACGCTCTCGTGAGCAAGACAGGTTATCACCCGGTCCGAGTCAGGGAAAGAATGTTCTGGATCAAGACGATGGAGAAAGGGGGTGGTGATAGTTGGTGGTGGACCGGGAAGGGGTGGGGGTGGGGGGGGGGGGGGGGTAGTGGAGACGAAGTGAACTGAATGGGGAGAAAGCAGGGGATTTGGAATAGGATGGGTGCAGAGAGAGAGAGAGAGAGAGAGAGAGAGAGAGAGAGAGAGAGAGAGAGCGAGTACATGGGAGCCCTAGGGGAAAGCAGTGTGGAGTTGGAGAAAGCGAATTCTGAGAGAGTGTGTGAAAGCGCAAACTACGGACCAGGACAGCTTTAAAACAGTGATTGACACAAAAACATTCTTACAGTACTACACAATCCCTTTCCCTTTGAAGGCATGTTCACACTGACTGGCTTACCAAAGCGAGCAAAAGATCGGGTCATAGTCGTTACATGTTTTTTGCTTTTCACCTTACCCAAGAGGGATACCACCAAACAAGCTGATACCAGGCAGGTGTTCCGCACACACACCTGTCCCAATCATCGCCATCTCCCTATCCCCTACTTCCCCACCTCCAACCGCTCCCCTCCAGCCCCCACACACATTACCTGATTACCCGGTCTGCTACATAATAAACACGCATTCGTCGTATACCTTACTGCTTTGAAAATAGTACCGTTTTTAAAACATCAATTGGATTATTCAAGCGGAAAACAATTTGACAAAATGTCCTAAACGACAAAATGACCATAACAGCCTTCAAATCCGGTCAGTGAGTGGCTCAAAGGCACGTCTGTGAACATCCTGTGTTAACAGCAGCACCTTATCTTTACAGCAGTCTCAGACAGATTTTTGCGTTTTTTTTTTCACTTCTGTTGATTAATCTGATAAATATGCAATGTAATTGATTTTAGGCCAAAGCCTAGTCTTACAATCTGTTCTTGTCATGCATACATTATTTCAGCACATTCATACTGACAATTCAACATAGCAACATGGTAATCTAATTCTACAATGACAAGCAAACTATTCATAAAATTTTGCTGAAGGCGTGCTCGCTGGAACTGACTCTGTGACGAACAACACGTGCCGTGTGCGTGGCTGCTGGAAAGAATGAGTAGGCAACATCCGCAATGGAGTGTGCAGTGCTGTTAGCCTAAAGTCAGCTGTTCGCGTAAGAACCCACACACGTCACTGAGAACAATCGCACCGCCATTCATCATCAGAGCATCACGGCCGTTCTGATTTCCTCTCATTGGATGACCAAAGCTGCAGATTCACTGACCCACATGCTCGTCTCCAGTTTCTTTCAGCATATCGAGTTCAGGACGACAGGTACGCTCACAAAGGCACTCACTAGTATTGAAGACTGAAAAACGAGAGCAAAGAACAAGAAGCAGAGCTTCGACCAGTGTGAACAGGTCTTTAGGGGCGTGAAGCAAGGTCTGGGAGAAAGGCAGTGAGATGCTCAACAAAGAAAGTGCCAGACGGACGATGGATGACGAGGCAAATGATGCTGATGGATCTGAGATCTGCTGGACCCGTTCCAAACTAACAGAGACGAAGATGAAAATCATAAAGGTAAAAATGATGACAGATCTTCCCTGTTCTACAGCCCCTTGCCTTCCAGACTTGATTCCCCCGCCCTCCCACCCCTATTCCATCACGTCTACTCTCTTCCTGCCCCCTCACCCCCTTCCCTTTCTCCCCACCCCAGCAACCATCTGGTCTGCGTGAAGCGTGGCCAAGTCAATACGGCAGGTCCAATAGGGTGTGGCGGGTTCAGTTCCGGGCACTGTCTGTCTGTCCTCTCTTACTCCGCCCATCAGCCTGACCTCAATTGCTGGTCCAGGTCTCCAAAGGAAGCAGCGTGCTTGCCTTCCGGGTCTGTCAAGTCTGTTTCCAGACAACTGACTACAGGGGCCAGTTAGAGCTGAAAACGAGCGAAGCATCGAAAATACTTCCGACAGTTCGAACGTAAAGAAGACGAAAAGAAACGAGCATGTCCAAAAGATGCAGCACCGGTTCCTCAGTCTGTCATAAAACATGCAACACCGGTCACCAAACGTCACCAAACATGCAACAACGGTTCCTCAGTCCGTCACCAAACATGCAACACCGGTTCCTCAGTCCGTCACCAAACATGCAACACCGGTTCCTCAGTCTGTCACCAAACATGAAACCCGGTTCCTCAGTCCGTCACCAAACATGCAACACCGGTTCCTCAGTCCGTCACCAAACATGAAACACCGGTTCCTCAGTCTGTCACCAAACATGCAACACCGGCTCCTCAGTCTGCCGAAGACGTCTTGAGTTGATGTGTGAGCCAAATCCAACGAAAAAGTTCAAGACGAAACAATTTTCTTTGAACATTCAAAATGGCCTTATGAGGAACATATCAAGATTCAGCAGCGTTTTAGGTGAGCGGACACGTCGAGCCCCCCTGCTGCATGCACTACGCTTACTCGAAGAAAAAACACACACACACACACACACACACACACACACACACACACACACACCCCCCCTCTGCATGATAATCGTGATCCTCGCAAAATGAAGCCGTACGCACTCTGGTATGGTATGACAATAAACACATGCGCACAGGAAACACGTCAGACACGTGAGAGGCAATGTCCTGAGGAAACAGTTTCCTCATCCCGGGTGAGCAGCCCGAATTGTGGATTTTAAAAAAAAAGAGGCGTGTGCAGCCTGCAACGCCTTTTCCGAGATGTCACTACGTCTTTCGTATGTTTTCACTTTCCGAACATTTTCCTTTCTGCTCTTATTTGTCCGAACCTTTTCCAGTTTTTCCCCCGAATTACTTTTCACTCCTTTTCAACTCTTTCTTCTATCATTTTAATGCCCACCCCCATCATCTTCCCCACTCTTCTCCTATTTTCGAATGTCAGCTCACATGATCAAAGCACGAAAGGCAACTGCACTTATAGACAACACCACAGACGAAGAAGGGAGAGAAGAAACGAAGAAGGGAGAGAAGAAGCATGTTTGTCTTTCGCAGGTTAAAGTTCAATGGCGCATTTTGAAGGCATTCATCCCATTCTGTTTAGCTTGAATTCATTAATCTGGTCTCCCTCTTGTTCAGGGGTTGGCAGCAGGGTCACCACGATTTTCTGGTGATTGTGTCGAAATGTCAAATTCGAAGCACACACAAGTAGGATCACGCACAGGCAAATGCTCTGTGCAGGCAGCAGGCTGACCTCGCCGAACAGAGAACACTCACAATCTGGATTATATGGTTACCTGCGAGGGCAGTTCAGCCAACTGAACAATCCCGCCACAAGTGGTTCCGGTGGTGCCTAGAACTAGTTACTAAACAGAGCAAGCGACACGATTATGACAAAGGTTCTTGACCGGCAAAAATCACCCCCCCCCTCCCTCCCCCCCCCACCCTCGAGCATCTCATTTGAATGCCCAAGGCCAAATTTTACACAGTCTGATCACCCGTTGTCATGCTGAACTGAAACACACCAAGAGTACCCGATTGCTTTTTTCAGGTTGCCCTTTCCGCTGCTTTGGTGTTTCATCCTTCACTATTTCATTCCATGCTGAAGTGTGTAGCGTGGCGCATTGATACTTCCAACGGAACCTTTCCTACTGACATCCCCCATGATAATAGATAGTGTGGGTGTCGTGATAAACGCTCGGGCAGTCAGAAAAGTCACGTTTTCCGTAGTTACGTTTCTGACAATCCTTTGTATTCCCGGCGAAGAGAGTTGATTTTGGCTTCACGAATAACTGCTCACGTGACAGATACCCATTTATTCTCTCTCTCTCTCTCTCTCTCTCTCTCTCTCTCTCTCTCTCTCTCTCTCTGAAAAATCTCTGGTAGAATTCATGAACGCTCGGGCTTTCTCAGTCCTCTTTCAATCTGATCTTAACACTTTATTCTGAAACACGAA
>JADBJO010000003.1:827500-830000 GCA_016801955.1 Conus betulinus | reverse complement strand
CGATGAGAATGAGGATGATTAAGATGATGATGCTACGGATTTCCATTTCGGTCTGAGACTACATGACAGGGCTGTACTCTACGCTTCCTTTCATAATATATCCCGGCGTCAACCAGGCCCGAGAGATACAGGCACCTGCAGCAGTGTTGGTCAGGAAATTTGAGCAACACTCTCAGAAACGCATCCATTAAGTGGATGAAACTCGACTGTGTGGTCCCAGTCTTCCCAAACTGAGTCCGCAGCAAACTCAAGGGGTAATGTCATGTACATGTGATGATGCAATTCTGGGCCAGATTTCTGTTTTAACATTTGTTTTCTCTTTACTTAAACATGCAAACCGAAAGGTATTTTCTTCCAATCAGCTTGATCTGATTATTCTAAGAGAGAGAGAGAGAGAGAGAGAGAGAGAGAGAGAGAGAGAGAGAACCTGACAGAGAGAGAGAGAGACAGAGACAGAGAGAGAGATGGCGGCGGAATAGGCGTGGAATTGTACAGCGGTAAAGGATGGGCAAGCCAGGGGTGGGGTAGGGGACCCTAGCAGAAGAGAGAACCAAACAACCTATCAAAACAATGTCTTGCCATCAGGGGCACGGGTTTTAGACATACACTTTTCCCTTCCAACCAGTCTCGACACCTGTGGGCCATTTGCCGTGCTAGACTTAAGCACTATTAGCCGGAAGGATGTTTGGGTGACTTGTCTTCACTTCTTTTCCCTTTTTCACCCCTCTCTTCTTCTTTTCACCAAACCTTTTTTTGTTTGTTTTTTGTTTTTGGTTTATGCATCTCTCTCTCTCTCTCTCTCTCTCTCTGGCTCTGGTTCTGTCTCTGTCTCTCTCTGTCTCTGTCTCTCTCTGTCTGTCTGTCTGTCTGTCTGTCTCTGTCCGTATGTCTGTCATCTGTCTCTCTCTCTCGTTCCGTCTATCTGTCTCACTCTCTCTGTCTTCCCGTCTCTGTCTCTCCCTGTCTGTTTCTGTGTCTCTCTTTCAATTTTCTTTTCGTTTTCGTTTGTCTTTCCTTTTATTTCCCTCCATCTTTCAGGCTTTTCGTTCTTCCTCCGCCTCTTCTCGTCGTATGCCCCCTCCCCCCTCCTCCCCATTTTTGCCCTCTTTTTCGTCCGATTCTTCTTCTTCTTCTTCTTCTGTATATGTACTTCTTTCCTCCTTTTTCTTCCTACGTTCGTTCCCAAGGCCTCTCCTTCCGACCTTGCCATTTCTAAAACCGCTGTCTCATATGAGCTAACAACGATTTAGCGCTATTCAGCCGTCATAATCTCGGAGGCTCTAACATGGACATCAACTATTTGGTAATACTCGAGAGTCATGACCTAGTCTTGATGGATATTGAAAACAGTCGTAGACAAGTTAAAATGATGGTAATCAAATGCCAGCGGTCAGCAGCACTGACTTTTGCCGAGTGGACTTCAACCGAATGGACTTTTGAGTGGACTTTTGCCGTATGGACTTTTCCTGTAGGGGGGGGGGGGGGGTGATTTGGCCAGTGAGGAACCCTCAGTTGTCATAAAAGATCTACTGAATAGATAGCTTCAGCCTTGGTTTTCACTAAGGAGGCGTCACTGCGTCCGGACTAGGGCAAACACACTACACCACATCTGCTAAGTTTGGAGACCACTCTGCACCCGATTGACACGGCTGATAGAGAAATGAATTCATGACTAAGATGAGAGGATTCAAGACGAAGGTTTCACGGATACTGCAGATGTCTGAACTGCGTCATTAGCCCAACGCGCTGGTCAGATCTTCGGTACCTACCCAACATTGTCTGCGTTATTAGTAAATAATTATATGCCAGACTTCTCTCAAGTTCACGATTATGTTCAGTCATTAGGTTTGGCCAGAAGAATCCATCTTTCGCATCTCTACCCGGACTTGATATAATCTTCGCCAAAAGTATGACACCCATTCGGCAGAGCAAACATCCACTCGACGAAAGTGCGCACCCCTGAGAGCCATCATTATCCGTGGCTGTACGGGGAGTTGACACATCCTGATCGGCGAGTTGACACCAGAGGGGCGGCGAATTTACACTAGCTGGACGACGAATTGACGCCAGATGGACGGCGAGTTGACACATGCTAGATGGCGAGTTGACACCAGAGGGACGGCGAATTCACACTAGCTGGACGGCGAACTGACGCCATATGTACAGCAAGTTAACGCCAGGTGGAAGGTAAATGGACACATGTTAGACGGGCGAATTCACACCAGGTGGACGGCGAATTGATGCCAGTTGGAGAGTAAATTAACGGCACGCTAGACGGCCAATTCACACCAGTGGACGGCGAATTGACGCCAGTTGGAGGGTGAATGAGCACATGCCAGATGGCGAATTCATACGAGGTGGACGGCGAATTCACACGAGGTGGACGGCGAATTCACACGAGGTGGATGGAGAGTTGATTACCAGCTAGACGGCGAGTTGACATTAACCGACATTTCCTTCCACCAACTAGCGCGCGTGGGCGTCTACTTCAAACGATACG
>JADBJO010000003.1:805000-822500 GCA_016801955.1 Conus betulinus | reverse complement strand
ATCAACTGTGCGTTTAAGAATGTGACCACTCTCAACTGTTAATGGTGGACTGTACACACATATGAAACTTTATCTGATGGGCTTCAAGGGCAGAACTTTGAAACAGAACTTTGTGATCAGGAAAGTGACCAAAAACCTCAGGAGAGAGAGAGAGAGAGAGAGAGAGAGAGAGAGAGAGAGAGAGAGAGAGAGGAGAGAGAGAGGCGAGCGTCAGGCTAGACGATACAGATCAGTGGACATTATACATCTAGTTCATATAGTGAAAGACGATACAGCTCTGGAAATTATACATCTATTCAATGATACTCTAACGATCTGAAAGAACAGCGGCTGAGAAAGAACGTAGTGAAAGTCCTCGGAAAATTGGCGACCATAGTACACGGATGTCGTGAGTGACCCATCGTGATGGTCTGAAACGCGTGGTGTGGGGATGTGCTTCCTACTTCAGTGTGGGGGATCATGTCCTCTTTGGCTTCGTTTTCCGAATAAATATAAAGAAAAAAAAGCAGCAGCATAATAATAGATAAACAGATGAATGAATTAGAAGAGAGAGAGAGAGAGAGAGAGAGAGAGAGAGAGAGAGAGAGGCAGAGAGACAGAGACAGACAGACAGACAGAGACAGAGAGAGACTAAGGTTAAAACGGATTTTGGATCCGCTTTTTGATTGTCGGCAAAGGGAAGTAAAAGGGACAGCTTGAAAGAAATGTTTTCCATGCAGTTTTTATTTTTAAAGGAGAAAAAAAAGAGAACACACAAATTCAACGTTTATACTCCTTGAATGTTCTGATAATTAATGGAAATATGGATAGTTCTCAATGGTTGCTGGCTAACTTCACAACATTGCTGAACAGATCGTGGATCCGTTATTTGGTCCGGATGCGGACCAAATTGAATGGGTTGGTCTTTGGACTGCCTGTCCTCTTTCCATCTCTCCAATTCTGGTTAAAATCAGTGCAGCACATGTTGCATTTCATTGCTCATGGACAGACAGGCAAACAATCAAACACTTGGACGCGAGTGAGTGGAAAAACCTTCACGTCGGAGGTAACAGATAAATAGATAACATATACCAACAGTATCTTGAATAAACAATGGGACAAATGGCTGTTTATGGATTTCCATGATACTTGGATCAAATAGCTGGATAAAATGTTAGAATGAACCGGAAGGAAACTCAGGAGAACCCATAGATCCGCTAAATAAAATGGTGTTTTTCATCCGGAGGGGAGGGGTGGTAGTGGTGGTGGTGGTTGTCAGTAACAGGGTATTATAATTATGGAAAATATGAATGTTAATGTTCGTATCTCTTGAAAGTTTCAATATTAGGTGAAAATAAACACGACTTCATGGATAGTGGCTAACTAATAAATAATAACTTCATATTGTTCAAATGTGTAATAATCCAGCTAAACAAATTCTGGATCTATCGGCGGACCCTCCGGATCCACACAAACATTTTATGGATTTGTTCCGAAGAACACATTCCGTTCTTCTGCCAGATTTCATTACAATCGGCATGACAAACTTTATGAATGATTCTGCGCGATTCACCCCAAAACAAGGACAGACAAGTTACCAGACAAAACACGACGCGTTTCGACCTCTTAGGTCTTCTTCAGGCAAGTTAAACAACGTCCAGGACAGTGAAAAGGAAGAATGAGCCATCCCTTATCTTCTCACCTTGGGCACATGACGGGTGTCGGGTTAACATCGTGTGTTGTCTGTTGTAACTGTGACGTGACGCTTGACAACAACATCCGATCAGTCCCACTAAAACACCAAAACCAAAGAATAGATTTCAAATCTATGCCCACTCTCCCCTCTCAACCCCCCCCCCCCCCCCCCCCCCCTTCCCCTCCTTCTTGATTAGGACGGTGCGAAAGGCCGGACTGACACGATCTATGGCACAGAAAAAAAATTGCGTCACGGTAAAATACGTGCCGCCTTTCGTTCTTGTGGGTCTAGTTGGCCGACCTCCCTTCCCCCCCCCCCCCCCCCCCCTCTCAACCCTCCCTCCCCATGCTGTGCGATACTATGCAGCGTGGGTTGTGCGTTCTAACAATAGCTCGTCTCACACACACACCCCCCTCTACCCAGCGACACAAAGGCATGTTGCCGCGCTCTCCACCACCACCACCTCCACCACCCCCCACCCCCCCTTCATACCTATGGTTCCCGTCCTCGCAGACACCTACACGTGCTCACGGACACCTATGCAGACGCATAAATTAACTGGGGCTCACGACAACTCTACGGATGCATAAATTATCCCGTGCCGATTAGGTTCAAACGATTTCCCAAGGCGATTGGCGACTAGACTAAATCCCTCCCCCTCTCACCCCTGATCGGTAAATGACAGTCGTCTCAATGTGATTCGGCAAGTGAGAGATTCATATACTAGGCACACACAGGCGCAGCTTCACTGACCCCTCAGGACTGCCTGTAGACAAGAGCAGAGGAAGACAAAGGGACAGAGGCCTAGTAAGCTCTTGGTAACTCTTTGATCTCAAGTCATTCACTGTTCATTCCCAGGAAAAATGAGTTGGAACTCTGTTTTACATTTTTGAATCTATGTATTGATTTCATGTATGCTGTGTGTGTTAACATTGTACCTTTGTACAAATGCTTAGCAACATTTATCGAACTGATGAATGATTATTCTGTGTAGTAGTTTGCTTGCCATCATATGGCAAAAGCTCCCTCCCAGTGGTTTTGATTCTTTGTTAACATCTGACCACTGCTCTTTGTGTTCACCCTGACTTTTGTCAGTATGCAACCATGTCTGTTAAGATAATAAATTCAATGATTAATTTTGATCAGGAAAACAGTATGCCTGTGCTAGGTAAAAAACTGCTACTCTGATTTATAAATACTGGTGATTACTGGGATGATTTGTAGTGTATGACTTTAAGTCTACACCTCATGTGTACTTGGACTAAGAATAGCCCAAGTCAGTGTGATTTTTGATTCATATGAAACAAGGAAGAGTGTATAACTAAAACTGTAACATTGTATTACTGTCTCCTACCCTTTTGTAAGCTTAACTTAGCCATTAAACAAAAAGTGGAGGTTAATAGTTATAGCAGAAACTCTACCATAGAGAAAACTTAGCTGGCTGAGTCTCACACCCTCTCTGAAAGAAAGAGGAAAAGGGTAATTGTGTGCACTCGACAAGCCAGCCATCAGATTCTCACCTTCAGATCAAGTTCTCTTTATCGCAGAACTGGGATCCTGGTCACGCTGCACATCACAGTGAACCAGGAGCTGGGACTTCGCCAGAAACCAGGGCGACACCAGACAACAAATCTACACCAGTGGGGCAGTCACCAGCCACAGGAGAGATCAACTATTCTCTCCAAAGCAAAGCTAAGTTTGCTTACCACCTGGACTCAAACCCATCAGACCCTTACCCTCACTTTATGATGAAACAGTGAGAGAACCTGTCTATGAGTACCATTCTGGCTACAGCACTGGGTGCTCGCAAGCAGAATGGATGTATAATACCCATATACATTCAGTGTAACATAGACAGAACCCTTGTATGCCAACTTAAGCTTGCTGCACAGAGTGCAAGTGAGTAAAGTAGGAGTGAGGAAGGGCCCCTCATTGCGGTAGTCCAATGGGAACTGAAACACAGTCTATGGAAGTGACACGCCATTTCTTATCTATGTATAAGTAATAAAAGTTGATGTGTGAAAGTGCACTTAACTTGTGTCAGTTCCCTGTTGTTCAATCGAATGTTGAATGTTTGAACTTCTCTCTCAATTCTGTATCTCAGAGCTATAAGTACTTTTAATTAAGAGTACAAGCCTAAGGAAAATTATCTCAGAGCCATTCTTCTGTATTTACTCAATACCCGGAACAAATAAAAATTTCTTTGATGACTAGTACTGGAAAGTTGCTCCTTCCACCACTAGTAAGAGAGAGGGTGTAGGTGAAATGTGAGATAATTCTCAGAGAGAAATTATTCCAAGTCCTTCCCCTAGAGGACCCACCTACCCAGACAGACAGAGACTCACACAGACAGACAAACAGACGCCAGTGAAAACAGAACCTCCTTGGTTGGGATGATAAACACATACAGGAAATGAAACCCAAGAAAGAACATAAACGAAGCAAGATCAAGCTAGCAAAAAAGAAACATGAAGACAATAGGAAAGATTTGTGAGTGGACGACAATACGAATCAAGATAGAGAGAGAGAGAGAGAGAGAGAGAGGGAAGGAAGGACGGAAGGTGGGAGGAAAGAAGAGAGAGACAAAGACGAGGGGGGGGGGGGGGGGTTAGAGGGGGGGGGAGGGGATAGAGGAGGGAGAGAGAGAGAGAGACAGAGACAGAGAGAGAGAGAGAGACAGAGCGAGTCAGAATGGCACAAAAGTCAGAAAACACACGAAGACCAATTAAACTCGTGGTCAACATCAGCAATCAATTTGAAGCCAAAGCAGGCTTAATTAAAAGCTCTCAACGGCCTAAAAAATCCCTTCCTGGTTGCACAAAGGAACACAACAAAAATACACGTGAAATGACTCACTGAACGAAGAGCGTGGTGGCGGAATAGAAGAGGACGGAGGCACTGGCTCCATCATCAAAGACTTCAGAAAGGCAAAAGGGAAGAGAATTAATATGTGGTTGTTGGTAACCCAGTTTGTCACTCGTCACGACGATTTGACAGACTTTTAAGCATGGAAATGAAGGAGAATAACCACTGGGGGGGGGGGGGGGGTGGGGGGGGGGGGGGGGGGGGGGGGGGGGGGGGGGGGGGGGGGGGGGGGGGGGGGGTGGGGGGGGGGGGAGGGGGGGAGGAGGGGGGAGAGAGAGAGAGAGAGGGAGGGAGAGATGGAGAGGGGGGTGGAGGGTAGAGGAAGAGGAAGAGGAGAGAGGAGACAGAGAGAGAAGAGAAGTGGAGAGGGAGAGAGAGAGAAGAGAGAGAGGGGAGGGTGAGAGAGGGAGGAGAGAGAGAGAGAGAGGGGAGGGGGGGGGGGGGACACAGGACAGACAAACAGGAGGGAGAGAAAGGAGAGAATTAAGACACACGGGGGGGGGGGGGGGGGGGGGTGGCGGGGGGGTGGGGGGGGGGGGGGTGGGGGGGGGGGGTGTGGGGGGGGGGGGACGGGGGGGGGGGGGGGGGGGGGGGGGGGTGGGGGGGGCGGGGGGGGGGAGGGGTGGGGGGGGGGGGGATGGGGGGGAGGGGGGGAGAGGGGGGGGTGAGGGGAGGGGGGTGGGGGGGGGGGGGGGAGAGGGGGGAGAGGGGGGGGGAAGGGGGGGTGAGAGGAGGAAGGGGGGGATGGAGGGAGAGAGAGAAGACGAGAGGTGGGACGGGAACGCAGAAACTGAGGGAGTTTTGGCTAGAGAGTGAGAGAGGAGGGGCACGCTAAAGTGGTTACGCATAATGTTTGTTGCTGATGGACTCACAAGACCTGTACCAACTGAAGCGATATTGAGCTACATTGCAATAACTTACCAGACCCTGACGAAATGCGTGCCCAGATATCAAGAACCTCTCAGAAGAAAAGGCAAAATGTTCAGCATGTACCAAACAATACAGTTCTATTTAAAGTCATGTCCCAGAAGACAGCGCCCAGTTGCGTGATGCGTGCACTGCAAAGCATGTCAAGACTCTGTTTCGTTGTCTACTTACTCTAAGTTTACTTGTTTTTGTTTTTGTTTTCTTAGCATAGAAATGGATTGCGATGTTCCGCAATAATATGATTGATGTGTTGCAATGACTGGGAAGGTTTGTAGAGGACCTTATCACTTTATTTCTATCTTTGTGCACCGAAAATCTGTCATTACTGGTGCATATAGGCAATAGAATCATTGACATAACATTGCTGGCAAAGAAAGTTTAATGTAACAAGACAACTGCCAGCTTCCCCCTACAGCCTCCACACTTCACTTCGTGACCAAGTGCTTACAGCACGAAACGTTTGAACGGGTTCCCTGAAAGGTACCTTTTTTCCTTCCCTTTCTCTTTACCTTTATATTTTCATGTAGTTTACAGACTGCCTCTTTAGACGAAGTGAAATATCTTTCCTCGCAAGCAAGTTAATAATCATATTAGAACTGGAACTACTACCTGCCCACGCCCGGGCCCCAGGACACTGTCGAACACCCCGCAAGGGGAGTCCCTGCCTCGACAGACTATGGCCACAAACAGCCCCAAGCTCACTGGACGTGGTTTGACGGTTGTTCAGAATGACATTTCAGCCTGCTGCGGCGAGAGTGTGGTTCCAAGAACACGACCCCCCCCCCCCCCCCCACGCCCTCCCAAGCCAGTTCTGACTCTCATCCTCCACGGTGGTGGCTGACAAGTCTCGGGTGCCATTGCTGAACCGTGTGCAGGGCCCAGCAGGACGAACAGAGCAAGCTGCTGTGTGAGCGGAATCAGAGAAAAACACTTCCCCCATTCAGCGTTTTGCTTAGCGGGTGGGGGTGGGGGGGGGGGGGGGGGGGGGGGGGGGGGGAGGGGGGGACGCTGAAAGTAGGCTGGTTTACTTCATTGCACACTAACCTCCGGATCTGGGTCACCCCTGAGTATCTCGGCCAGTACAGTGAAGGACGACGACCGGTCGGCTCCTTGCACCACCGTTACACCACTGAGAGGGACCGTCTTCCCAGGGAGCAGATTCTTTCTGCGGGAGGTTACAAGGGGCGCAGCTGCTCAGGGAGACTTGGAAAAGCGAGAAAGAGTCCCACCCACCAGGGACCTATTCTCGGCTCCACACTACATCCACAATTTGCCACTTGTGAGCAACGTTGAGAACAACGTTCGCTTTGCTCACTTTCAGAAAAAAAAAACTGCCTCCCACTTAGTACTGACACAGCGTACACAAAAACGAAATTCAGTCCTGGTGGGTCTCATGAGAGACAACAACTGCTATTGAACGGGTTTGTTTCCCTTGCTTTCTTTCCAGAATTCCTGGCCAGAGAACCAAGAACCCGAGGGTCCCTTCCCCATCCTTGTCAGTCTGACCCGTGGCAGGCTATTGATCGAGGGAGGGTGAGGACAAAGGACAGGGAAGTAGGGCCCAGCCAGATGTCACAAAGACTGCTAGCAGAGGTCTTGAAGCAGGCGGAATCCCCAAGCCGCCTTGTACTTTCTCTCCATGAAAATTTAAAGAAAGGACACCGCTGAAGGCACGGAGGGATTACTCACACATTCCCAGGGACTTCTTCTTAAGCGCAGTTCATCATTCAAGAACTCCTGAAGTTAGGGTTATAGCCATCTGCCGGTTTTCTTGTGCTTTTTTCTTTTTTTTTTGTATGGTGCCTCTTAAATATGTCCTGGCGGCAGCCAGCTTGCGTTTGGAGAACCTTTTCATTATCTCAGAGACTTGTAAATGGCCGAGACTGTTGCTGCCCGGGGACTTTCCTTTATCACGGCTGATACAACTATTTTCCACCCTAGCACTTTCCCCACACCTCAACCATTAGGACAATGCCCTCCACCTGTCACTTCCAATCCAACATCAGTCCCTGTTTTGCTACTTTAGTTACTGTTACCATGGTCAGTCTCGTACTTAACTAACAAAGAGAAGAGATGCTGATGAACACCAAGAAAAGACTAGTTCCAATTCGATCAGCTGAATGCAAATTGCGTTTTGGAGGAGGTCACCAAGTTGGGGGAAAACGTCCATCCTGAACACACACATTCGCACGCATGTTCCACACACACCCACCCACACACACACACACACACACACACACACACACACACACACACACCACGCGCGCGCGCACGCACGCACACACCACACATCACACACCCACACAAACACACACGCACACACACACACCACACACACACACACACACACACCACACCACACACACACACACACACACACACACACACCACACACACACACACACACACACACCACCACACCACATCACACAACACACACGCACCAAACAACACACGTCCACGAAGGTACATCTATTGCTTTTCACACCCACAGAACACCATGGTATCCCAGACACTGGCACTCTTATGCCACAACTACTGACACTCTAATGCCAGACTACTGACAACTCTTAATGCCAGACTACCACACAACTCATCTGCCTCACTACTGACAAGCTTAATGCAACACTACTGACACTCTTTAATGCCGAATAAAACTATGCTTTTTTCCACCCAAGGAACACTAGCAGTTTTGTTCTTAATGCCCAGACTACTGACACTCTTAAAAGCCAGGACTAGAGGATCTTAATGAAAGGGATACATGAATCATTTTGAATGAAGAGAGAGATGACCCAGAGAGAGAGCCAGACTACTGAGAGAGAGGAGAGCCGATAAAGAGAGAGACAGACCTGGGAACCGAATACGCACTATTTTTTTGTTTGAGGAGAGAGAGATATAGAAAGCAAAGTGAGCGGAGAGAAGAAACGAATACGACATATTTTTTATTGGGAATCATAGAAAGAGAGAGAGAGAGAGAGAGAGAGAGAGGAGGAGGATGAGAAGGATGAGAGAAAAAGACAGACAGAGAGACAGAGAGCCAGAAAGGAAAAACATGAAATCATTTTTATTAGGGTAGAGAGAGAGAGAGAGAGAGAGAGAGAGAGAGAAGAGAGAGAGAGAGAGGGAAACGAATACGAGTTTATTGGAGAGAGAGAGAGATGGAGAGAGCGAAGAGCAAGAGTGAGACAGAGAGGGAAACGAATACGAATATTTTTTATTGAGTGAGAGAGAGAGAGAGAGAGGAGAGGAGAGAGAGAGAGAAGGCGAGTAGAGAGGGAGAGAGAGAGTTGGAGGAGACCCGGAGGGTGAGAGGAAGTGGAGGAGAGAGGGGAGAGCGGAGATATTTTTTGGAGAGGAGGGTGGAGAGAGATGGGAGAGGGTTGGACGATAGGATGGACGGATGGGAGACCACAAGAGGAAGAGGAGGAGAGAGAGAGGGACCGAAAAGACGACGAAGAGAGGAGAGAGAGAGGAGAGGGAGGGAGGAGAGAGAGAGGAGGATAAGGGAGAAGTGAGGAGGGAGAGAAAAAGACTGACAGACAGATACAGAGAGCCAAAAAGGAAAACATGAATCATTTTAATGAGGGGGAGAGAGAGAGAGAGAGAGAGAGAGAGAGAGAGAGAGAGAGAGACGTAGAGGGAGAGAGAGAGAGACGGATGATGAAGGGGGAAACGAATACCGAATATTTTTTTATTGAGGAGGGAATGAGAGATGGATGGAGAGAGAGCAAGGAGTGAGACAGAGAGGTAAACCGAATACGAAATCATTTTTATTGAGGAGAGAGAGAGAGAGAGAGAGAGAGAGAGAGACAGAGAGGAGAGAGAGAGAGAGGAGAGAGAGAAGAAGGGAGAGAGAAAGAGAGATAGAGAGGAGAGATAGGAGGAGAAAAAGAGGATAAAGATAGAGAGACTGAGATTGAAAGATATAGAAGAGGAGAGGAGAGAGAGATGAGACATAGAAAGAGAGAAGGGAGAATATCATAGAGAGAGAGAGATGAGAGATTTAGATTGACAAGAGAGACAAATTAGAAGAGACGATAAAACAGAGACAGACAGACAGGAAGAGAGACAGAGGCAAGACAGAGGCAGACAGAGATAGAGAAACAGAGGCAAAGACAGACAGACAGACAGACAGACAGAGATAGAGAGCCAGACAAAGGAAAAGTCGAGCACAGCCTTTCAAGCTGAAGGAAGCGGGTATAAATCAGCAGATCTAAGTATCGCCCCAGACCAACATCTGCAAGCGCGCTACGTTGGAGCAGTCAGTTTGAATTACACCCTAACTGCCCCCCCCGCCACCTTGAAACAGCCCCCCAAACACTTGCGAGGAGGAGTAGTCCCAGGAGGGAGGGTGCCACGGACGTAGAGGGGTTGGGTGGTGGGGGGTGGAGGTGAGGCTGATTTGGAGGGTGCAGACCGAATGAATGGAACAGTGAGGGAAGGAGAGAGGGAGGTAGGGAGGTAGGAGGAGGCAGGTTTTTCCGGAAGGCTATGGACGGGGGAAAGAGGGCGTGAGAGAGAGAGAGAGAGGAGAGAGAGAGAGAGAGAGAGAGAGGCCAGACACAGACAGAAAGAGAGAGACAGACAGAACAGGAGAGAGAGACAGAGACACAGAGAGACAGACAGAAAGACAGACAGAAAGATATACAGACCGACAGACAGGCAGGCAGAGAGAGGGAGAGAGAGAGGAGAGAGAGAGAGAGAGAAGAGTAAGAGATGAGAGAGAGGAGAGAGGAGAGAGACGAGAGAGAGAGACAGACAGAAAGACAGAGAGACAGAGAGAGACAGAAAGAGAGGAGAGCAAAAGACAGGAGACAGGCAGAAAGACAGGGAGACAGGCATAGAGAGAGAGAAAGAGGCAGAAAGAAAGAAAGAGTGAGAGACAGAGACAGAGAGAGAGAGAGAGAGAGAGAGTGACAGAGATAGAGAGACAGAGACAGAGAGGACAGAGACAAAGGCAAAGACACAAAGACCGTGACTACTTGTGAAGGTGATCGATCACAGTAAGGATGTAAACAGCTGTGAGACAGACCTAACAAGCCACCAACCATACCCACACTTACCACCACCACCATGGCAGCCAGCAGCAGCTGAAAGAGGACAACTTCCAAATCCTCCCCACCCCCCCACCCCCCACCCCCTTCTCCACCCGACCCCACCACCCTTTTGGTAGTCGTCAGTGAACGTTGGATGGCGATTAAACGCTGAACCGCCGAAAGCTGGATCTCATGCCCTTCATTAAGGTTGATAAGCTTGTTCGTTCATCGCATCAAGGTGGGGAAAATTGTGGGCCTTTGATCTCAAGGTGAGGAGTGGGGTAAAGGGGGATTGCACTCTCTCAACTCCGTCACGAACTTCTCCTGATTGGAACTCTTCAATGTCAGTGGAAGACATGAATGGACGAACGAGAAGAGGAGAAAATGAATTATAAATTACCTAGGGGTAGAAAAATAAATGGTTTTCGAGAATATATGTCCAACAAATAGTTGAACGAGCGAATGATTTTTAAATGACGACTGGATAAGAAATTTACCTAATAATAAATCAAGTAACAGTTGGAGAAGAAAAGAAATGACGGAATATTATACAAAGCACCTTACAAACAGGTACAACAAACAAAACAAGCAAACAAACAACAATTGGGCGGGGGGAGCATGTTAGGGAAATAGAAGATTTTTTTTTAAAAGCTAGACGAGAACAAACCGAAAACCAGACATTGAGAGACGAAAACAAATATTTAGTGCGTTACATCTATCTATAAAAAAACCATGGAAACCAAACTGTTGACCTTCCCAGGGTCAGTCAAATAACGCTCTGTTGAGGGAGCCACCGTTTCGTTTGACTTGTCCCAAAATGACAGAGTTAAAAAGAAAAACACATTTGTCATGCGAAAAACAAATCACAAAAAAGAAAAAAAAAAAAAAAAAAAAAAAAAAAAAAAAAAAAATAGCCCCCCCCCCCCCCCACACCCACACACACACACACAAACCAAACCAACCAACCAACAAATAAAAACAACAACAACAGAAAGGAAAAAAACAAAAAACACACATCAAAAGCTTTTTGAGCTAACAGACATCATAGAATGGCTAGCCAACGTCTACTCGCCACAGTGTGTTTCTGTTTCACTACCTCGTCGTCAGAGGACATAAATAAAAGAACGACAACAACAACAACAACAACAACACAAGCTGACATGTTGAATAAAACATGTGAGCAGAGAAAAAAACAGTAGGCAGGAGTTTCTAGGAACGTTAGACAGATGAGAACGAACAGGCCACAAAGGGAAACACACAGTGAGCATCAGGAAAGAAGACACACAATGGAAAAATGCAAAGTCAAAGAGTGACAGAAAAAAAAGAACCTCGCACTTCCCCAAGGGGAAAAGACTGAGAAGAAGAGTCACACACACACACACACACACACACACACACACACACACACACACACACACACACATACACGCATACACATGTGCGCGCACACACACATTCTCTCTCTCTCTCTCTCTCTCTCTCTCTCTCTCTCTCTCTCTCTCTCTCTCTCACACACACACACACACACACACACACACACACACACACACACACAAAACAAACGCACATCATACACACACACACACACACACACACACACACACACACACACACACACACACACACACACAAACACACACACACACACACACAAACGCACACACACACACACACACACAAACGCACACACACACACACACACACACACACACACACACACACACACACACACAACACCACCACCACACCCACCACCACCACCACCACCACCACCACACAACGATCCATGGAGTTAGTCAGTCAGACAGACGGACAGACCGGGGTTACAAACAGACAAGAAAGACACACAAACGTAGACAGATCGACTGCAGTCTTCCCCCTGAAGGAAGGCAGCAAATCAGACACATCCATGCGCCCCAGACCTGCATCTGCAAGCGCTACGTTCGAGCGGCCAGGTTTTAATTACATCCTCACTGCCTTAACCCATCACCTTGAAACAGACCCCGACAGGGAAACAGCCACAGGAGGGAGCTGACAAAGAAGAGGGGTGGGGGCGGAGGCATGTTTGGAGGGCTGGGGGGTGGGAGGGGGAGAGGAGGGAAGAAAAAGAGGGAAGGAGGGAGAGAGGCTGAGAGAGAGAGGGAGAAGTGGAGAGAGAGAGAGAGGGGGGGGGGCGGAGGAGAAATAGAGATAGTGAGAGAGAGAGAGAGGGGGGGGGAGGGAGGAAGAAAGAGAGAGGAAAGGAAAGGAAAGATGGAGGGAGATGGAGAGAGAAGAGAGAGAGAGAGAGAGAGAGAGAGAGACAGAGAAAGAGACAGAGACAGAAAGAGACATAGACAGAGACAGAGACAGAGAGAGACAGACAGCCAGACAGCCAGACGGACAGAGAGAAAGAGACAGACAGACAGACAGCCAACCAGACAGACAGACAGTGCAGTGGGATAATGAGCAACTATCCCATGAGCTTACTACAACAGCTGGCAGCCTATGAAAGAGAACATTTTCCTCACCTTCTCCCCACCCCTTCCACCCCCACCCTCACCCTGTCGGCTGTCGTTTGGAAGCGTTAAGAGCCATTTGACGCTAAAACCATTGAAACCCGAGTCGTGTTCAATGAAGCAAGCTTGATAAACTGGCTTGTTCATTATCCAGGTGGAACATTGTTGCCTGCGATTTAAGGGCAGTGACGGCGGCATGGGTGGGTGGGGGGGGGGGGGGGGGGGGGGGGGGGGGGGGGAGAGATAGGGGTAGGGGGAAGGAGATAGGGGGGGGGGGGGGGGCGGAGGGATTTCACCTCTTTCTTAAATCATCATTAAAAAAAAAAAAACGGTTTGATGAATATGTTGAGAGCAAAAAATTGAACAGATAACAGATGCTTCTTTTCTAAATTAAGAAAACACACGCATTTTGTAAACTGACTGCAAAACTAGAGAAGAAAACGTGTAAAATGAAATTTCATGTCAATTGATTGACTTTTTTTAAGTTGAACAAAAACACAATACACACACAAAGGAAATGAAACATACAAACAAGATGAAGAGGAGGAGAAAACCGATCAGAAAGGAGAAAAAAAAAAAAACATATATGGGCATGATCACGGTTCCTATTGTTTAAAAAAAAAATTGCCAGCGATTTGGAACCTTACAAAGGTTGTGGATAACAACGAACGGCACATAAAGAAATGCCAAACACAGAAGAGAGAAAAAAAAAAAACGACGATTGTGGCCGTGTCAGTAATAAGCCAGCGAAGAACTAACCTCATGAATCACGTTTCAACAAAAGCTGTGCGGCAATCCTTTGAAATGTTTATATATCAAGGGTCACATCAGACTTGACAGTGAAACTTGAATTCTGGCAGAGGCAGTAAACTATCTGCAACAAGATGCCTCTTCAAAAACTTCCAGCCTTTCAGGAAGGAAGAGAAGCTGACCTTGTTTTCAGGAGAAAACTTCTGTTTGAAACATCTGTCTGAATCGAGTTCACTCAGTCAGCAACAGCATCGCTGAGGAAGAAGGCCGGATGGCTGTCAAAAGCTACGAGTGAGTAGTGTTATTTTCTTCTGTTGGGAGTCTTGGTCTAATTGTAGGTAGCAATATGTTTAAACATTGTTCATTGTAAGCTTTGTTTTTTTTCTTTCCTTTTGTTTCTTTTTTCTTTTTTTTCTTTTTTTTTTTTTTCTTTTTTTTTTTTTTTTGCATCGTCTATTTGTATTCCAGAGACGCAAATCTGAAAGAGTAGCATAGAAGCGTTCACTTGCGCTGGATGGGTTGAGCGTCATCAGCATAAACAGTGACAGGTCAAAAGAATCAGAATCCGTTAAGAAGTAGAGAGGTTTTGTATAGAACATAAAGAGGGCAGGGCCAAGAACAAAGCCCTGTGGAACACCAAAAAAAACACAAAACAGGATGAGAATGAACCAGGCCTGGGCAACAGTCTTGGTTTTCATCAGGGCTGCATCCGATAAACTGCGTTCTCTATACTGTTTATGAGCGCCCGAGATAAAGCTGATGCCATGAAGGGCACATTTTTTGGCCCACGAACTGTTGACTTACGAAATCGAGAGGCTGCACGTCTATGTCCCAGAAGGAACACAATGTAAAATTTGAGTGATCACCATGATAGATTGAACTTCTTACTTGTTATGGGGAAGCCGATGAATCCATTGCTCTCTCTCTCTCTCTCTCTCTCTCTCTCTCTCTCGCACTCTCACAAGCACCCACGCACGCACAGACAGACAGACACACACACACACACACACGCACACACACACACAGACTCTCTCTCTCTCACTCTCTCTCTCTCTCTCTCTCTCTCTCTCTCTCTCTCTGACTCTGACTCAAGCGCGTGTGCTAACAAGTGCAGAAATGTTTGTCTGAAGTGAACGACAATTTTATCATTTTCAGGCAGAAGACAGCTTCAACTACGTGCACTTATCAACACATAAAAAAAACACATAAACATGTTCGTACATTATGGCACGAAAAGGTGCTCCTCTTGACACTGAAAATACGCGCTTTGGGGTAGGCACTTATTAGCGAGGCGCTATTTTCGACTGCCCCGTTTTTAACAGAGGAAGGAGCGAACTCAACGCAGAGCAGCATAAGAGAGAGAGAGAGAGAGAGAGAGAGAGAGAGAGGAGAGAGAGAGAGGAGAGGGAGGGAGGGAGGGACAAAGAGAGAGAGACAAAGAAGAAGAGAAGAAGAAGAAGAAGGGGGGGGGGAATTAAATGCTTTATATAGGTAATTGGACAGATTTCTTGTTGTTCGTTCATTATTGGAAGCTAGAAGTAAACTTAATCTGAAAAGACTTGGAAATCTGTAGTATTTCAAATGTATATAACGTTCTCTTATTTCGCTTAGTAAAGGACAGCACAGAACAAAATGCACTTCATCTTCTTTCTCTTTTTTTACACAATGGACAAATCAAATCAACAGGGGTATGTTGTTTGTATCGACATCTATGTACAGCAATGTCTGAAATACCCAGTCTGAATCTTGTTGTAATGATCTTGACATGTCTGTCTAGATTTAACGTTAAATGCATTTTATCCATTGCTATTGTACAAAAGTCTTATATACACTAATCTGTCACTGTTCTTGACGTGAAAATCCCATTCTTGCCATCTGCAAAGTACAAGTCTTTCTTTAAAGTCAGCGATAAACTGTTCCACTCCCTCAAACCACCTGGTTTAACCACACATAACCAAAACCAAACATGTATAACTTACAGCGAATATCAGACGCCCAGTTTGTCTTATCACGAGAGTCTAACTCAAAATAATGTTCTATATGTGCTTTTCGCGGTAATCTTGACTCATCCATTCTTTGTCAGCTTTAACCAGTAGTGCATGCACCTAACGGCAGAATTTTATGTAAACAGGGTATCTATTTTTGTCTCACCATACACAAGGTCATTCGGTGTTTGTAACTGAACTCCTAAAAACTTTTTCAGAGCAAAGAGATGTACTTTTTCACAAAAGTGTGCAGCATTACTTAGCCCCCACAATTCAGCACCATACTGAACAATGGGTTGTATCTGCGCGTCAAATAGTTTTAAATATACAGCAAGAGAATTGCATTTTAACTTACGTAATTTTTGCAATATACATAACAACGCATACTTTGCTCTGCAGGCAAGGTTCTTACAAGAAACAGTAAATCTCAACCGTGTTGAAAAAAATAGATGCCTAAATATTTATAAACATTAACCACAGGCATAAGGATTCCATTGTAAGTCCAATGTTCACTAGCTGCTAAGTACCCACCTTTTCTAAATACAACTATATTACTTTTATTCATATTCACATTCAGATGGAGTGTTGTTGCTGCCCTATTATGTAGACTATTTTAGTTGCGTCTGTAGCCCAACTATTGTTTCCGACAGAAGAGCTATGTCATCTGCCAAAAGTAATATAAATAGTTCAAATAATCATGCATAAATGTTGCACCATGCCTCCCATTTCTAATCACTTCTATTGCTAATTCATTTATAAATAAAGAGAACAGCAGTGGACTTGTAACATCCCCTTGTTTTTTTACCCCCCGGGTACAGTTTATGTAGTCTGTCAATTTTGCACCAGAGCGAATTCTAGCTCTGACTGTAGAGTACATGCTATGAATACACCGAAAGAGTTTTCCTTTGATATACCATTTTTTACCAGAATAGGCCACAGTAGATTCCTTTCTATAGAGTCAAAAAGCTTTCTCAAAGTCAATAAAGGCGACATAGAGTTTACGGTTAAAGCAAAACTGTTTTTGTATTAAAGCTAATAATGTGTACATGTGATCAATGGTGGAGTATCCCCTTTAAACCCCCCCGCTTGATATTCCCCTGTGATATTATGCAGCTCAATCCATTCTTGAATCCTATTGTTTACTATAGAACTATAAACTTTACTTTACTACTTGTATACATAATGATATCCCTCTCTATAATTACCGGGATCGTCTACATTACCTTTTTTTAAATAAAGGTAAGACAATGGTTTTCTGTCCAGTTATCTGGGAAAACTCCTTTATCAAACAGAGTGTTAAACAGTTTAACAAAGAAGTCAATTACTCGATCACCAGCATTTTTCAGCAACTCGCCAATAATTTCATCTGGACCAGCGGATTTACCGTTCTTTAACTTTCTTATAGCCAATAACACTTCTTCTCTAGATATTGGGCGGTTCATGGAACCACCATCTTCATATTCATCAAAACTATCATCAATGATGTCGTTAGATACTAATGTAAATTCGTTTTCTAAATTTGTTTCAAGCAACTGTTTAAAATGTTTATACAATCATCAATTGTTATATTGTTATGTGGCTGTTTTTCGTTTTGAAGACATTTTATGGACATTTACCCAAAATTCCCTTTGATCACTTATGGAATCAACCAACTCCCCTAACAATTGGTTCATTGTGCTGATTTTCTTTTTTAAATTTTAACAAATTCTTATACTCTCTCCTAGCTATGCAGTAAGCATCACGATCAGAACTATCCTTCGTTTG
>JADBJO010000003.1:792500-795000 GCA_016801955.1 Conus betulinus | reverse complement strand
AGGGAAATACACTACACTGGGTGGGGGGGGGGGGGGGGGGGGGGGGGGGTGGGGGGGGGGGGGATGGGGGGGGGGGGGGGGGCATTCGACCCCTGTGGAGGGCTGCGGTCTCCCGCGTTCCCTTCTGGTGATTCCCACTGAAGAAGTAATGATTTCGCCCCACGTCTGTTGGTTTGTTTGTCTGTCAGCATGATAAAGTCTACACACACACACACACACACACACACACACACACACACACACACAACACACACACACACACACACACACGCACACACAACACACACACACACACACACACACACACACACACACACACACACACACACACACAGACTTCTAAACTGACGTTTACAAAAAACATGGCGGGAAGATAGAATGTGGCTGAAGACGAATCCATTAAATTTGGATGCCCCTTTGGATAAAATGGCGGATCCTGATTTTCCCTTTTTCACTTCTTTAAATAACATTAATACTAAGGAATCTTTCCCGAATAGTTTCTCTTATCTCTTTGTGTGTGTGTGTGTGTGTGTGTGTGTGTGTGTGTGTGTGTGTGTGTGTGTGTGTGTGTGTGTGTGTGTGTGTGTGTGTGTGTGTGTGTGTGTGTGTGTGTGTGTGTGTGTTGTGCTATGTCCTCAAGAAATAATGCGTGCATCCCGATGAGGAAAAAATCAGACTCGTTGCATGTATACGTATTTCTAGACATATACGATTCGTTGTAGATCCGGATTACAGGCCAGATCCAATGAGCCAAATAACATTCCGACGATGGATTGGGAAGGAAATGGATAAGAAGGGAGGGGGGAGCAGGGGGCTGGGGGAGGGAGTGGGGATGGGAGCGGGGAAGGGCGGGGGGGGGGGGTGGGGGAATAGGTGGGTGTATTGTTTGACCTTGACAGAGATTTTCACTCTCTCTGTGTCTCTGTGTGTGTGTGTCCTCTCTCTCTCTGTCTCTCTCCCTTTCCTCTCTCTCTCGCTCTCTCTCTCTCTCTCTCTCTCTCTCTCTCTCTCTCTCTCTGAATAACTCTGCGTAGTTGAATGAAAAGGACAGAGTATGTGTGTTAGGACAAATGAACTCACTCATCATCTAATCTTAACACCATCCATACAACACGAGCTGTCAAATACAGTAACCTGTTGTAACGACACAACGTGATATAATCCACAAACCGTCTACATGTACGTTAACTAGTAGATGAAAGCCAGTGATTTCACTCACTAGTAAGTTTGTAAAATATAAGTCAACGTGTCACTTGTTGATCAATACACTGAAACATTGATCACGTGTCTGGCAGATCACCAATCACCTCCCGCCCGGGGTGGGCGACTGCGATTTGTTAGCACCATCAACAAGGGGAAGAACTCTTACCACCAAAAAATGATTATCTACCTTCTGCGTCAGAACGCAGTTCAGTTCAGTCTGATGATTGAAACCTGCAGCATTACCTACAATGGTAAATCTAGTAAAGGTCCATAAGGGCCGGGCGTTTAAATACAGTTTGAATTCTACAATCTGAAAATAGTCGCATATCCCGCTGCTCGCGACACAGGAGTACGTTGCCGAATTTGACATGGTGTATACACAACCAGGTAGTTACTTATGTCTTTCTTAAATTTCATTTCACTTTATAAGTATGATTTCCGAGTATTCCTAACGTGTAAGAAAACCTTGGGTAAAAAACGGTTTACTACGTCATTCCCGCATCCATTCCGCCAACAGCATTATAATAGTAAAAACAGGGGACAGCGCTAACCACCAACAGAACAGAAAAAAGGACACGGGGAGAGTGAAATGTAGAAAACAAACATCCGAAGAAATGAAAACAAAGACAGACAGAAAGCCAGTCTTGGAAGAAAGAAAGAAAGAAAGATGCGATGAAAGAAAATGCAAACAACAACAACAACAACAACAACAACAACAACAACACACACACACACACACACACACACACACACACACACACACACACACACACAGCGAGAGAGAGAGAGAGAGAGGAGAGAGAGAGAGAGAGAGAGAGAGAGAGAGAGAGAGAGAGATACAAACTATCTACACACTCTCCACTGTGAATGCTATTGTTGTTGGTTGATTACACTAATGACGATGGCACCGACAACGACAGTGAAGATGGCGAAACGGATACGACGCTACTATATCGGCAGCAACATGGGGACGGGGCAGCAGCAAGTACAGCAGCAAGTACAGCAGCAAGTACAGCAGCAAGTACAGCAGCAACTACAGCAGCAGCTACAGCAGCAAGTCTCAGCGGTAGTAAAGTAATTGAAACAAGATAGCAGTGACAACAGCAGAAGCAGCAGCAATACTCCTTGGTTGCAGCATCACTGAACAGCAGCTGCTGGAGCTGTGGTAGAGAGATTAGAAATGGTATTACCAGCAGCAGCGTAGCAGCAAGAGATTAGAGGCAGCAGCAGCAGCAGCAGCAGTAGCAACAGCAGCAATAGCAGCAGCGATAGCAGCAGAAGCAATAGCGATAACAGT
>JADBJO010000003.1:785000-790000 GCA_016801955.1 Conus betulinus | reverse complement strand
TGTGGCAACATTGAAAACAGCGAGAGAAATCTCCCCCCTCCCTCCCCCTCACCTTGCCTGGAACAATACGAACACAGGGACACCAAACCTTATGTGACAATACAAGAATAGGGATATTAAGCCGACTATGATAATACGAAAAGAGGTACACCGAATCTCCTGTGACTATACGAAAACAGGGACACCAAATCTGTCACAATACGAAAACAGGGACGCTGTACCTCCTGTGACAGAACGAAAACAGGGCCACATCAGTTTTCCGGTGACAAAACGAAAAAAAAGGACACACCAGTTTTGGTTGACAATACGAAGAAAGGGACACATCAACTCTCCTGTGATAACAAGGCGGTGGGGACACCGAATCTCCCGTGCCAATACGAAAAAACAGGACACCAAACGTCCTGTGCCAATACGAAAACAGGGACACCGAACCTCTTATGACACTACGAAAACAAGGACACTGGACCACCTGTGACAATCCGAAAACAGAGACACCAAACGGCCTATGATGTTAAAAAACAGGGACACCAAATCTGTCACAATACGAAAACTGGGACACCAAATCTGTCACAATACGAAAACACGGACACCAAATCTGTCACAATACGAAAACAGGGACACCAAATCTTCTGTGACAATACAAAAACAGGGACACCAAATTTGTCACAATACGAAACAGGGACACCAAACCTTCTGTGACAATACAAAAACAGGGACACCAAACCTTCTGTGACAGTATGAGTGAAAACGAGAGACGAAACTAAGACCAGTACTGGATAAGCTTAAAGCCCATCCACACCGTGGAGAAACTGGAACACAGCCAACTCAACAGGAGAAACAGACCGAAACCCTCGCCTGTCACAAGGGAGATAAAGAGGGCATCAACAGCCGAGTCAGACTCTAAACTAAGGGCGCCTTGGGGAACACGATTTTTGGATGAACCAACTCTAAATCTCCATTATCTAACCTTTAAAGCACAGAGTCCCAACCCACTGCCCACGGTCAGTCGCAGCGGTCAGAACTCGGGGACAACATCACCCAGAAACTCCAGGACTCATTCCCCCACGTCCCTGACTCTCCGGGGACACGGGAATGAATCTCTCGTTGTCCGCCACAGTGCTGGAACCGGCGCGATTTCTCCCCGTGACAAGGACGGCTCTCATCATCAGGCCGACGGAACCCAGCTGCCCAACAAATGCCTTCCACACGCACACAGCCCGAGAGTCTGCAAATTAGAATGGTATCGATTAACCATTCGTTTGGGAGTGTCTATGTCATTAATGACAGGAACAGTCTGCCATCTGTCACAGAAGATGCCAGTGTTATTCAATCAGCTGAATGTATGCCAGCCAGTGGAGGCAGAGAGAGAGAGTTGTTAGCTGTACCTTTGTCGTCAGCTTGCCTATTCCAAGCCGATGCTGATGCTGCATGCTGTTTCTATGGATCTGGTGAAGTCCCTCATTCGCGCCGCATGCATTACCTAATTACATCGACTGAAGGGAAAAGAAACTACCTATATTCAACAATTTTTTTCTGTGAATCAGGCAGAACAAACAGAGCATTGTGGTCGTGGATTTAAAAATATACCTAACAACATTTTCTGTGCATCACACTGAACAAATTGTGGTCGTGGATTTTATTCTCACTTACAAGTAAATGCTCACGTTTCAATGGAGTGAGTCAGAAAAGATACAATTTATTGTAGGCCTATTGAAACTTACACTATATCCTCTACTGCTAAGTACATTAAGGTATAGCTCTAAAATATTGTCACATTAAGAACTTAATACAGATCCCAAGCGAGCGTGACAAGGGACAAACTATCTTCAAGTCCGAACGAATCGGACATGAAGCGCGGGATCGACTCTAATACGTTAATAAAGGCGAAAATGACCCAGACTCTACAGATTGTGGGCATCAGCTAGATGATATGGAGACTGACTGAGAAGGGACAGACTGAGTCTCTCCAAACTGATGATACTTGATGATGCAAAATGGTGAGGTTTTCAGTCTAATGCAAGAAGATTCTGTCCTGTTAGTGGTTCTTTTGCTGTGTGAGGTAGTCCACTGTTTCTGGCACGGGAAACGGTGTGGTTTCACCACAGACATTCAGCACACACACTGACCGCCCGCTACTATGATTATTAAGGAAAAGGACAAGTGACACACGGTCCTTTCTTCTGGTTTCCCTCGCGCCCTCTCCTCTACATACACACATACGCACTCACGCACGCACACGCACACACACACACGCACGCACGCACGCACGCACGCACGTACACACACACACACACACACACACACAGAGGCACGCACAGCGGCTGTTTCATGACCACTGACCACAACTGAACAATCTCTATCAGTGGTCACCATCCATGCCAGTGAAACTTCAAAGAGGACGGCGTCTTACCATGTGGATGGTCATCAGTTACACGGCCAACTCTCCACAGCGCGAAAAACACCACCACGCACTTCCAGCTTCCATCGTGTCATACAGCTCCGCTTTCACCACCGTTCACTTCCAGACATCGTCAGGCACGATTCCTGTTCCTCACTGACCATGATGATAGCTCGCGAATATGGACATGCCCAAACGTAGGGAAAACCAAGAACCGACACTTCCTCGAAGAGTTAGTAACTCCAGGTCAAACCCGTTCTTCTGACCGGGCAGGGCCAGAGGCGACAGAAGACCCATCCGTGCTGGCATTCTTACTGTCGTCTCCTCCCTCCAGCCTTGTCACAGATGCCGGGGAGTCAGTTTGCAGACACACCATGTGAACGCACATTCCCAGAGCGGCGACGTGCTGAGACCCGGACAGAGGAGGAGGAGGAGGACACCAACACAGCAAGCGGACAAAGAGATAGGGGAGACAAAGAGTGGGGGGAGAGAGCGGTGGCACTCATGTCTCAGCCACGTGCTGTTTGTCAGGCCAGCCCGCCGCCGGCTGCTGGAGAGAGGCCGCTGTATGGGAAAGAAGCAGCAGGGAGAATTGTGGAGCTCCGTGTGGCCCGTGCGCTTGACTCCCGCTATCGGCGCTCTTTGTGTGTGTGTGTGTGTATGTGTGTGCCGGCGTGCCGTAGATTTGGGGGATGGGGCGTGGAGGGGAGGGGGGGAGGGACGGGGGGAGGGGAGGGGGGCAGTTGTGTGAAGGAAGGCTGGGATGTACTTGTGCGAAGGGAGGAGGAGGAGGGCAAGGGTGGGGAGGGAGGAGGGGGCTTTCCCCCCCCCGTTGTTTCCCTGCTGTTATCAAACCAGCTGGTCGCGAGGTTTCTGCACCGGTGCATTTTTCTCGTGATACGTTCCGAACAGAATGATGAGCAGACAGTTCGGACCCGCCAAGGCCCTGAGGCCTACTTCACTAACGTCGGTTTATATCAATTAACCTTTCACCACACACCGTCATTCATCATTTATTCGTCAGTCCTGCACTGAACGCGCATACTACACATTTAGGAAGATTTCTCTGTGTGTCTTACATCTCACTGACACACAGATGTTGTGCTGCAGTTAGAAAGTTCACATATTGTGCCAAAACAACAGCAGAAACTAAAGAAATCTAGACTTAAATGTACGTGTCGCAGAGCGCAACTGATGAGGAACATATTGTTACAGGCACTTACATGCCAGTCATTTTCAAAGATACCAACTGACGACGAATGTGTGGTGCAAGGTAAATGATGCCTCTATAGGGATGTGACAAGTGTCCTCCCAAGTGAAAACAAAATGTCTTTTTAGGAATAAGCTTGAACTTTCGTTATTGATTTTTTGTTTTCTTCGGTGGGAAAATGTATATTAAAGTGGATGGTCATATTTTTGTTTACGGGGTGATTGTGTGTGTGTGTGTGTGTGTGTGTGTGTGTGTGTGTGTGTGTGTGTCTGTGTTGCGCGCACGTGTGTTTGTATGTATGTATATGTGTGTGTGCGCGCGCGCGCGCGCGTGTGTGTGTGTGTGTGTGTGTGTGTGGGTGCGTGCGTGCGTGCGTGCGTGCGTGCGTGCGTGTGTATGTGTGTGTGTGTGTGTGTGTGTGTGTGTGTGTGTGCACGTGTGTGTGTGTGTGTGTGTGCATGCGTGCGTGCGTGTGTGTGTGGTGGGGGGGGGGGGGGGGGGAAACTAAGAGAAGGGGGTTGCAGTGATGGAGGAGTGGCTGGGATGTACCCAGGGGAAGGGAGAACGGGGGGGGGGGGGTGGAGACGGGGGGGGGGGGGGGGGGGGGGGGGGGGGGGGGGGGGGGGGGGGGGGGGGGGTTGGGAGCTGTTTCTCCCCTTCCCCTGTCGTCATCAAACCAGCCAGCTGCACGCTAAATTTCAGCACCAGTACATTTTTCTCGTGATACGTTCTGAACTGAGTGATGAACAGACAGTTCGGCTCCGAGACCCACTTAGCTCTGTTTCTATCCACCTTCAGACCCAATTAGCTCTGTTTCTATCCACCTTCAGACCCACTTAGCTCTGTTTCTATCCACCTTCAGACCCAATTAGCTCTGTTTCTATCCACCTTCAGACCCACTTAGCTCTGTTTCTATCCACCTTCAGACCCACTTAGCTCTGTTTCTATCCACCTTCAGACCCAATTAGCTCTGTTTCTATCCACCTTCAGACCCAATTAGCTCTGTTTCTATCTATCCACCTTCAGACCCACTTAGCTCTGTTTCTATCCACCTTCAGACCCACTTAGCTCTGTTTCTATCCACCTTCAGACCCAATTAGCTCTGTTTCTATCCACCTGCAGACCCAATTAGCTCTGTTTTATATCACCTTCAGACCCACTTAGCTCTGTTTCTATCCACCTTCAGACCCAATTAGCTCTGTTTCTATCCACCTTCAGACCCACTTAGCTCTGTTTCTCTCCACCTTCAGACCCAATTAGCTCTGTTTCTATCCACCTTCAGACCCACTTAGCTCTGTTTCTATCCACCTTCAGACCCACTTAGCTCTGTTTCTATCTACCTTCAGACCCACTTAGCTCTGTTTCTATCCACCTTCAGACCCACTTAGCTCT
>JADBJO010000003.1:765000-770000 GCA_016801955.1 Conus betulinus | reverse complement strand
TAAGGCGGGGGAAGGAGGGAGGTTGTTGGCCTGCGCATGTTTTTTGCCCCAGCATTAGATTGTTCGTCTGTATGTTTCTCTGACTTTATTCAAGTTTAAAAGGCTGTGCCAGTCTTGAATAATAGTTACTCTGTGTTGGGTTTTCTTATGGGAGCAAGAGTTGCCCTCCTTGTTTATTGTTTATTGTTTACCAGATTTACGCAATGAACACAACACTTCCCCTTCTGTATGGACATTATATCTCTGACGATACACAACAATATCCGAAACCTGAATTTTGTCAGTTCAGTCCTAGTGAGTCAATTCCTGTCCACAGACAGACATGCTTCTACTTCTATTAATTGATTACTTTCCAGCAGTCTGAATGAAGAAAATTGTCCAGTGTTTTCAATGTGGCTGTCCCAGTCTTGCCATTGACAATATATCATTCGTTGCGCAAAACAAGCCAAGAAACTGCGGACACAGCCAAGTCCTTGTTCTAACCATGGAAAGGAAAAAAAAACATTATTCCATAAACATTTACGATAGCTTGATGCCCGCGTAGTTTTCCATCTCATATCCAGGTCAAACCATGTTTTGTCAGTTTTTGGCGGGTAGTCTCTGTTCCTTCATACATATCAGTTTAAGCCAGTATTTCACACACTTTATATACGAATTCAAATAGATAGTAGTACGGGGGGAGTGTCCATTGTGGAGCGACAGAGGCTTTAAGAGAGGAGAGAGGGGGGTAGGGTAGATAGACCAGAGGGGAGGAGAGAGAGAAGGGGGGGCGTAGAAGAGAAGATGGGGGGGTAGAGAGGGGGGGGGTAGGGGGGTTACGGGGGTAGGAGAGGGGGGGTTTAGGGGGTAGCAAGCGGAGGGAGATTCAATAGAGGGGGTGGAGGCTGAGTTTCGTCAGGAGAGGAGAGAGAAGAGAGGGGGTCCTGGTAGTGGGGGTGGGGGGGTGGGGGAGAGAGAGGAGAGGGGGGGGTGGGGGGTATAGGGGGGGGGTAGACTGGGGGATTGTGGGGGGGTGTACATAGAGGGTAGGGGGGGTAGATAAGGGGGGGTAGGGGGGGTAGTAGCGGACGAGAGAGAGGGGGGGGAGGTGGGGGTAGGTAGGGTGGGGGGTTTTAAGGGGTGGGGGGTAGGAGGGAGGTGGGGTGGTTATGCTGAGGGACGAGAGAGGGGGGGGTGGTAAGAGAGAGGCGGGGGGGGTAGGGGGGGGGTGGGGGGGGGGGTGAGGGGGGGGGGGGTGGGGGGGGGGAAGAGAAGACGGAGAGAGAGAGAGAGAGGGGGGGGTAGGAGCGGTGGGAGGTAGATGGGGGGTATATTGGTGGTAGAGGTAGTGGTAGGTTAGAAGGGTAGAGGTTGGGAGGGGTTATTCATAGAGAGAAGAGCGGGTGGTGGGTACATGTTAGTAGACGATAGCAGGTGGTAGCAGGGGGCTATGATTGGAGAGAGGAAGAGGGGGGGTCACGTAGTCATGGGTCCTAGGTAAGAGAGAGGGGGGGGTAGGAGAGAGGGGCAGAGCGGGGACAGTACAGAGGGGGGGGTTTTAGACCTAGAGTAGAGGGGGGGGGTAGGGGGGGTAGAGGGGGAGGGGGAGGGGGGGGGTAGAGGGGGGTGGGGGGTAGAGGTTAGGGTATTGGATAGAGAGGAGAGTAGAGAGAGGGGGGGGGGGGGGTAGAGGGGTTTAGAGGTTTACATAGTGGTAGGGAGAGTATGAGGGGGGGGTGGGTGGTGGGGTAGAGGTTAGGGTAGATAGGTTTCCAGAGAGGAGATGGGGGGGGGTGTCACTGGTGACAGGTAGAGGGAGCTTTAGTGTAGGGTGTAGAGAGAGAGAGGGAGGGGGGCGGTGCAGGTTAGATCCGGGGGGGGTAATTTAGAGTAGGATTCTCTGGTCATAGTTCCGGGGGTATAGAGGGGGTTTAGGTTAAGTATGGTAGGAGGTTCGGGGTACGTAGTTAGAGGTGGGGTTAGATGGGGGTTTAAGGGGAGTACGGGATGGTGAGGTAGGTTTTTGTTTTGTGGGGGGGTAGGCAGAGCGAGAGGGTCAGGGGGAGATTAGGGAGGATGGTCGAGGTAGTGGTAGAGGTTAGTGTAGGGTGGTTTTATTAGATAGGTAGATTTTTAGAGATAGGGTAGTGAGTAGAGTGGTAGAGGATAGAGGATGATATTAGGGGGTAGATTGATTTAGAGCGTAGATACGGATATTTCATTCATATAGGCTATGGCATAGCTCCTGTCAGCAGGCATTACATATTGACAATCTGAAGTGGGCCAGAGAGAGAGAAGAGAGGAGAGAGAGAGAGAGAGAGAGAGAGGGAGAGAGAGAGAGAGGCGATAGAGAGAGAGAGAGAGGAGAGAGAGAGAGAGAGATAGAGAGAGAGAGAGAAACGAATCACGCTCTGTCTTGCCCCGTACAGAAAACCAACCCTCACAGTAGACCTACCCACCTGGTTTTACCGACTGGTTTTTCCTGGCTTGCCCACCCGCCCTCTTTTCCATGGCAATACAAATTGTTCCAGCCCTTTCCCGGAACAGAACTTCCACTGTCAGGCCGCCAGAAGAAATCTCTATTCGGGTGTCATTTTCTATCTCATCATAAAGATTCCGTCTGATGCAAGACATGTATACGATATAACACATGGAAAATTGATAAGGATGGCAATCGAACATCAATTGATTGTATCATATCAACGAACAACTAATCGTAAATTGCTTTTATAGGACAGGGAAGACATTTGGAAATGAGAGCGTGTGTGTGAAAAGCCATCCATAGTACCATTTGTCTACATTTTTGCAGAGAGAGAGAGAGAGAGAGAGAGAGTGTGTGTGTGTGTGCTGTGTGTGTGTGTGTGTGTGTGTGTGTGTGTGTGTGTGTGTGTGCGTGCGTGCGTGCGTGCGTGCGTGCGTGCGTGCGTGCGTGCGTGCGTGCGTGCGTGCGTGTGTGTGTGTGTGTGTGTTTGGGCAAGTGTGAAAATGTTTAGGTATGGATTTGTATGGGTACAAATATCTAATTTTGTACATGTACATAAACCCCATTGGAAAAGGTGTCTATGATTTTATTTTAGAGGCCTGTTTTACCCACAGATTGATTTATTGATGTTAAACCGTTTGTGTTTGTGTTTTACGTGCCTGCAAAAGCATTTTCCTTGTGCATAAGGGAATATGATAAAAAGTCTGAAGTCTAAAGTCTGAAGTCTGAGAGGGAATGGGGTAGGAAATGGTGTTACAAATACGTCACTTGCTATCTGTCTTTTGTTCGATAACGGCCCAAAGAAATGGCATGGAGCTGGAATGTGACAGAGGGGGGAGGGGGGGGGGGGGGAGGGGGTAGGGGTTTCCATTCTGAAACCAGATTATGACAGCATCCTAGCGTCTAAAACGGATAATACCAGTTTTCCTCAGGAAGACAGTTACGATGCTGGAGGAGCATAGTAAAAAGTGACACAAAAGCTTTTATCCTGAGGATCATGACTATTTTCCTAGGAAAATCTTAATAACTCCGCCCACACAACATGGACGAACGAATCACAAGACAAAACACTACGCGTTTTCCATCTCTTAGGGTCTTCTTCAGGAAAAGATAAACAACACTCAGGACAGCGAAAATGAAGAACGAGCAATCAATATTTTTTGTCAAATTCGGCGCAAGATGCGCGTTGAATGCCATTATCTTGGGGGAAAAAATGAAATGTTATCCCTGAAGATGATAAAACTGTTTTCTATAGGATAATAGCTGTTTCCCTGCGCGCATACACACACACACATACACACATCATGAGGTGCAGCTTGGAGCAGGTAAAAAGCTTTGCCACAGAACGGATTACTACTATCCAGTCAGATCAGGAAAATGTATATCTCATCGAAGAAACCAACAACCAACACTGCCGCGGCTGTCAGAGAATCTCAGACAATCTTGGCAGGACAAGGAGATGAGCATTACAGCTAAGCGGTAAGGGGTAACAGTTCTTTTTTTTTTGTTCCTGAGTGAGTATGCGCCTGTGAGAAGCACATCTTAGGAATGGGGATAATCTTTTGACGGTATCATAATTGATCAACGCCCACTAAAGCTTAGCTGCGTCCGAATGTAAGAAAATACACAAAATTTCCCTGTACATTGTATATCAGTTTAGCATAGGCATCATCTACCCGCTCTGCTTGACTTGGGCCGCGTCATAAAGATGTTTTCTTTTTCTTTTTTTTTTCTTCTATGGGTCTGGCGACTCATGTGGCAGACATGACCACGTATGTATGTCACTGTATCTCTCTGTCTGTCTCTGTCGGTCTGTCTCTGTCTATATGTACGTCTGTATATATGTATAACATACATAATATATATATATATATATATATATATATATATATATATATATATATATATATATATATATATAAATCCCAGAGTAGCTTTAGTTGTAACACATAAATCCTTTAAATCCCCCACTGCGAACCTGGCTGAAAGAACAACTCCCGGTTCTGCACAACAGTACTAAAATGAGAAAGGCTGCACCAGTCCAACCAATTGTGGGGGAAAGGAACTGTAATTCCCTGAAAAATATTTTAATGCCCTCTGCCCTACCACCCCCAGTTGCAGCCCAAGGTGAAACAGGTTGTCATAGATGCTTAAAAAAATGTGTAATATGTGTAGAACACTTGATGCCAAGTAAATATTTTACTAGTTCTAGAACTGGAGAAAAATTTACCATACGAGACAAGCTGGACTGTGAGAGCAGTAATATCATCTATCTGCTATTCTGTGATAAATGCCAACATGCACAATACGTGGTGAAACTAAACATTCTCTGAAAACAAGATTCTACCAGCATAGGTCAAACATAAAAAACAACACCGGTACCTTAGTCACACGTCATTTTATTCAAAATGACCATTCTCTGACAGACATGAAATGTATTGTAACTGAAAGAGTGTGGTATCTTAACCTCACCTCAAGGCTTAAAAGAGAAGTATTCTGGATCCACAAACTAAAGACTTTATTTCCTTTGGGCCTCAAT
>JADBJO010000003.1:745000-752500 GCA_016801955.1 Conus betulinus | reverse complement strand
CTGTCTGTCTGTCTCTCTCTCTCTCTCTCTCTCTCTCTCTCTCTCTCTGTCCGTCTCTTTTTTTGCTGGTCTGCTTATCTGTCTGTCTGTCTCTTTCTCTCTTCCTTCGTTCCCTTCCCCTTCTCCCTCCGTCCTTCCGTTCACCCCTTCCTCCCCCCCCCCCCCCCCCCTTGCTTTTTTTTTTCTTCCCTCTTCCTCCTTCTCGTTCTCTCTCTCTCTCTCTCTCTCTCTCTCTCTCTCTCTCTCTCTATATATATATATATATATATATATATGTATATAAAATGTGTGTGTGTTTCGTGTGTGTGTGTGTGTGTGTGTGTGTGTGTGTGTGTGTGTGTGTGTGTGTGTGTGTGTGTGTGTGTGTGTGTGTGTGTGTGTGCTTGAGAGAGACACAGAGAGAGGGAGAGAGATACAGAGAGACCGAGACAGACAGACAGACAGACAGACAGACAGACAGACAGACAGACACAGTCTTTATGTGTGCGCGCACATACACGCACGTGTGTGAGTGCATTTGTGTGCGTGCATGCACATGTGTGAATTTACGCGCGTTTGTCTTTTTTTAGCACATGCTTACAACCTTGAAGATATCCTGCATGCAGCATCTAGTTTAAAGTGACTCCTCTTTAGGGGGGAAAAAGATCCTGACTCTGACAATTCATTCCCTCCCGCAGTGTTGTCCCACTGTGTGTCTTGACATGGTCTGTGCAAGAGTGGGCGGCGATCTACGAGTCCCTGCTGATTCCACGCATCCACCACAATGCTTCAGGACCTGGAGCAGCGGGGGAAGGAAGCAGAAATAAGGGGAGTGGGGGGTGGGGTGGGGGGTGGGGTGGAGGGGGGGGTGATTCACCCGGCTGAAACTAGCCTACAGGTTTAGAGTCTTACAGGTTCCAGAGAACAGGAAAGGAGGAGAGAAGGAGGTAGCTGAGGGTGCAGAAGAAGGGATGCAGGTTTGATGGAGGAAAGCAGGAGAACGGAAATATGATGAGGTCTGGGAGCTACTCTTTCAAATGTCAGGAAAATGTATCACAAAAGGTCACAAAGGCATTATGCACATTATGCTCATGCACACACATGATATGTAGATATCCACACGCGTGCTCATATACCGACACACTTATTCATTTTGCAGAGAGAGAGAGAGAGAGAGAGAGAGAGAGAGAGAGAGAGAGAGAGAGACAGACAGACAGACAGACAGACAGACAGACAGACAGAGATATAGACACAGAGAGAGAGAGAGACAGACAGACAGACAGAGGTAGACAGAGAGAGAGAGAGAGGGAGAGAGGGGGAGAGACAGAGACACAGAGAGAGAGAGAGAGAGACAGACAGACGGACAGACAGACAGACAAACCGACACACACACACACACACACACACACACACACACACACACACACCACACACACACAGGCACGCAGACAGACAGACAGACACACACACACACACGTACGCACGCACGCACGCACACACACACACACACACACGCACGCACACACGCACGCACGCACACCCTCTGCCACGCAACAGATAACCATCGTTTGGGGCAGGATTAAAGTGTATTTATATGTTGTTTTCTATTGCGTGTTGAAGATTTCGCTATATATCAGATAAGTGCACAAGATAAGAAGAGGCTCATTGGCAAACCCTTAGGCGCATAAGTCCAATATCACTCGACAATGTCAGATAATACAGATAATGCCGACTAAGTTTGATGGGGAAGGATATTATATGTATCATTAGCGTGATGAGAACGTGTGAATATGTCAACAAATATCCAATGGTGATATCAAACTTTCCCAACGTTCTCTCTCTCTCTCTCTCTCTCTCTCTCTCTCTCTCTCTCTCTCTCTCTCTCTCTCTCTCAGTGTCTCTCTGTGTGTGTGTGTGTGTGTGTGTGTGTGTGTGGTTACAAACAGAATCGATTTGTATCACTGCAGAAACACAATTTATAAATTCTGTAATAATGCATATGTACAATGCACATTTCCACTTCATTACTCATTCGAGTGAACTGCCGCGCAGTTTGAAAGCTTTTTCAAGATAGATAGCGAGTCGAGTTATCTGTGATTTATTCTCAGATGCCAAAAGCATTGTTAGTTTGAACTGCGAAGGCTGGTTATAGTATTTATGAGGAATATACTTTTCTCTTAAATTCTGATACTGCGGACAATGTAAAACAAAGTGAACTTCGGTCTCCATCTGCGAAACACAGAATGGACATGCCATATCGTTTTCCGTTATATTTTTACGGAAGCGTAGCTTGTGCACGTTCAGCTGTGAGACACCTAACCGTAACCTAATCAAACTGATTCTTGCTCGCAAATGATTTAGTACAATCAAATAGGGAGATAGAACCAATTCACTCTTGAATGTTCGATACAACAGGAAACGATCACTTTGTTCCATGTCATGAGACCATTGCGCGTCTTGTAATCATTAATAACACTATCTTTTAATGCTCTCAAAAATGCCTTCTCATCCTCAACCCCCTGATTCTCCCAAACCTCTCCATATCCGTATTTGTACAAGAAGAAACAAATGCTGATGCCCATGTATTCTTGTTGTTATTATGAAAATGCAGTAGCATTCTATACGCCTTGTGAGGCAAACGATGAAATGGCATCTTCAAAATTCTTAACCAGTATCGAACACTTTTGAGTTGCAAATTTACATATAGCGGAAAACGTTCCTAACTCAACTCACCGTAAATCATCACATTAGGAGTTCTTATGCTGACATTCAAAAATCGTTTTAGTGAGAACAAGTGCACTTTTTCTTATATCAAGATTTTTCCTATGATGCCCCAAACTTCGGCTCCATAACTAAGCATAGGTTGGATCTGAGCATCAAAAAGTTTAAAGAATATGACCGGAGATTTTTCTCCTAATGACCAAAGCAACTTAAAAATGTTAATGACCCCTTTTTTCTCGCTCGACTCGATAGATCGTTCAAAAACAGTGAGTAAATGACAGCCTAGTCGACATGATGACACCAAGATATTTATACATATTAACAACTGATACCTTATTCCGTCCATAATACCATACCTCATGTTCAGAGACATAGCCGCCATTTCTGAAGATGACAATATTTGACTTATCTAAATTCACGATTAAACCAAGCCTTTTTGTCATGTCATGCAACACATTTAATTGGGTTTGCAAGCCTGTGATCGAATCAGAAACTAGAATAATATCATCGGCAAACATAAGAATAAGAATTTCCAAAAAATCAGGAATAAGCTGAATTCCATCTTCCCCTTTGGATGATTTCTTCCGCCAATTCGTTTATGAACAGAGAAAACAGGACAGGACTGCATTTTTTCTCCCTGTTTTAAACCAATGGGACACGTGAATGCTTCGGTCAGATCACCTTCCACTCTAACTTTTGCTTTTACAATGTTATATATACTAGTTATGGCCTGGTACATTCCCCCTCGAATACCCTTTTTCTTCAGGACGGTCCATAACTTCGAGCGAGCGACAGAATCAAAAGCTTTTCTAAAATCTATAAAACCAACATATAATTTTTTGTGTAACAATAACTGTTTCTGCACCATGGCAAACAACGTAAAAATATGATCAACGGTGCTGTATTTTTTTCCTGAAGCCTGCTTGACAATCGTTTATTACATTATTATGTTCGATCCATTTTGATAACCTTTCATTTAATATATGACTGTATAGCTTACTGCAGACATTCAGTAACGAAATACCACGATAATTATCAGGTAAACTCCGATCGCCTTTTTTGAAGAGAGGCTGTATAAAGGCTTCAGACCACTGTAACGGATAGGTTCCTGAGGTAAACATTACATTAAATAATGCAACTAAAAAAGGAGCAATTATGGTGATAGAATTTTTAAATACTTCGCCTGTGATCCCGTCAGGACCTGCTGCCTTGCCATTTTTTAACGAACGCACGGCAGCAAAAACTTCATTCTCGGTTATATCTGCCTCAAGAGAATCTGTGTTCACATGCCGACCGTCATCATCAGTCCACTGGCCGTTATCATCCTCTTCATTACCTTCACCATCCACAACATTTGAAACATTGTCAGAATTTGACTGAAAAACTTGGGAAAAAATGTGTGTACCACTGCTCTTTACTAATGTTGTTTGGTACAGACTTTTTAGAAATACAAGATCGCAACTTATTCCAGAATCCTCTCGGATTATTGATATTTGCATGTAATGCCACCAGTGTCGACGTACGGTGGTTTTTTTTTCTTTTTAATCCTCAAGAGCTCTTTATATTCTCTTCGTTTCTCGTTATATGCAATTCTTAAAACATCATCATCCCCATGTCTGTAATACTGTCTCAAATCACACATCTAAGTTCCTTTCTGCATTGACTACATTCTTGGTCGAACCATGTGTCTGATATTCCTTTTCCTATTGTTATCGTTTTCTTCATACATAAACAAGTACCGAGCAACGCTTCGTTAAATCTGAAGAGCTTCGTTAATGTCAGCATTTATCAATGAGGATGCTGTCCTTAAACTGCTTTTAAATTCATTAGATGTAATATTTTTCTTAAAATCTTCAAATTTGTTATGGTCCCAGACAATTTTTTCAAGCTTAAAACTGCTCGCTGTTACGCTTGCTTCCTCATCAACATTAAACTGCGAGTCAAGCACAACTTCAACAGGCATGTGTTTTGATTCAATTTTGGGACGAACATTCAGTGACACACAAAACTTCAACAAACATCGTGACACAATAGCGTAGTCAATAATACTACATCCGCCTGGTGACACATATGTATAGTGACCAAAATCCTTATCATTCTTTACAGCGCCATTCAAAATAAAAAGATCAAAACAGTCACAAACATTCAATAAACAATTACCAAAATCATTTATCACCTTATCTTTCGAAGTACGGCTTAATTCCCGTTCATCGTCATCTTTCAGTGGCACACCTTCACTCAAATCATCATCCCCTTCTTTCCCATTCAACCCCCCAGTGCGTGCATTGAAATCCCCAATCAAAGAAAAGGCACATTTCCAAAAGATTCAAATAAATCCATATGCATTGTTCTATAATCGTGATACCATTAGATAAATCCGTGTTGCGGTAATAATCAGAAGAGCTAGGAGGTACATATGCACCTACTAGCATCACTGGTGTGTCTGTGCCAAAAATATCTTTAGACAGCTTCAACACAATTATATTATCGTATTCAGTCTTCACTTGCTCAACGTACTGTGAAAATTTCTTGACAAGGAGCGCTAAACCTCCCGATAATCTTGCTGTAATGCCATCGGACAGTTTGATACCTGGCACAATAAAAGTGTCATAGTTCGGAAATAAATGATCAGGAAAATGGGTGGAAAAAGTTTCAACGAGTAAACAAAAAAATCAAAATCTTTTAAATAAGAGCGTACTTCATGATCAAACACACGGGAAAGACCATCAATATTATATGTTACGAACTTTATGTGTTTCGTGACATGGGTCCGGCCGTGTCCCTATAAGCTGGTCTGCTTGGTATTTCCACCTGCAACTTCATGAATGGTGGTTTGCCGTTTGGAGGCAGAGTTGGTGCAGGAAGCGCTTCTTGATCGGGTTGCAGGATGTGAAGCTGAGAGAGAGAGAGAGAGAGAGAGAGAGAGAGAGAGAGAGAGAGAGAGAGACAGACAGACAGACAGACAGACAGACAGAAACAGAGAGAGAGAGAGAGTGCATATGAGTGTGTGTGTGTGTGTGTGTGTGTGTATGTGTGTGTGTGTGTGTGTGTGTGTGTGTGTGTGTGTGTGTGTGTGTGCGCGCGCGCGCGCGCGCGCGTGCGTGTCTGTGTGTGTGTGTGAGAGAGAGAGAGGTGGAGCGTGTTACAAATAAATGCCGTTACTTGTTATTTGTAGTTCGTTCATCATCTGTCACTGGGGCTGTTTACTGTGGAAGCTGGTGGTTGACTGTGGAATGTTAGCATTAAAAAAAAACAACAAATACAGGGTTTCTCTCTGTCTGTCTGTCTGTCTGTCCGTCTGTCTTTAATTGCTGTTATCCAGCTTTTTAACACGTAGTAGTATTCAAGTTCTACACACTTTCCCCCCATCCCTCCACCGTTCTTTTCATAAACACACGCATCCGCATACCACACACACCATAAGCACATCGTCTGATATCCCTTTTAGTGAGAAGACGTAAAATTGAGGAAACCACACACACACACACACACACACACACACACACACACACACACACACAGATGCGCATTTTTGCACAGAGAAGTTCACAAACACAGAAATATGCACGTGAGCGCGTTTCTCTCAGAACCATGGATTTACCCGGACAGACAGACAGACATCGAGCCATAATGGAACTGCATGCGCCCTGCACACGCCTCCACCACTCTCTTCACGCCTGTTTACTGCAAAACGAATCTCGCACTCTATCACGCCCACGTGCACAAAGAAATCATCACAGCAGATAAACCCACCCACACACCGCCCCTACTTTTACCTGCACTCTCACATTACAGATGTACCTAACGTCTGCCGTAAGAACGAACTTCGTAAGCGACAAAAACAATATCGGAAAATAAAAACGACAATACGAAGACTCAGCTGATCTGGAATGGTGTAGATGGTATGTAAAAGAGTAAGTATAGCCCAGCCGACTGCAAAGGCCATATCAGGGCTGTCACCGCGTTCACGTCGACTCACAAGTCATTAAAAAAAATCACACAACCCTTTAAAACACACCTAAAAACACACCGGGACCGTCGTTAAAAATCTTTCCTCCGTAAAATCTGAGATCAGATGAAAAATGTTCATCTCTTTCAGAAATTCAAAGATCACATCAGGTGGGACATCTCTGAACAAGGTTTTCATGGAGTCTGCTGTAAAGTGTTTCTGTCACAACACTATAAAAGAACACGTTTTACTGTGGTCCTTAATGGAGATGGGTCACGCAACCTACCAAATGCAAGATGCAAAGTATAGAAACGTCATCCCAAAAACCTGCTCTCGGCGGGGAAATGAACTCGGGCCTCCCGAGCGACAGGCGGGGACACTATCCACTCTACTACCGAGGCGCTTATAAACCGTTATTGCTTAAACTTACATTACAAAAATCATTTATAGCCGTTAGTAACGGCTATTCTGGTAAAATAAAATACCGGGCATCATCCGTGCCCCATAACGAACACATCTATAAATTTCAGTTTTGTATAGAGAGGGTGGAACACATTTTGACCACGGACAGCATTTCTTCGTTCCCCATGCAAAGCACTCCCTGCTCTATAAGAACTGGGAGTACACTAATGGTCACCATGTATCAAAGTACTAGGGGACTAATGATTATATTATGTATCATACACCAGTAATTGGGATTTATTCGGTATGTGTGCCCGTGTAAAAGATTATTTTTTTAATTCTAGATTGAAAAAAAAATGCACGTACATCTGTTTGCGTTAAATATGTGCCACTGTGTATTAATGTATTTATGTATGTTGCTTATCATCATCGAATTGCATGTTTGGACA
>JADBJO010000003.1:732500-740000 GCA_016801955.1 Conus betulinus | reverse complement strand
AGGGAACTTAGTTGGTGCCTAAGCTGGATCTAAACAGGGACTACAGAACACCCTGAATTCACTCATCAGTTTTTGTTGTTGTTGTCGTCGTCGTCGTCGTTGTTGTTGTTGTTGTCGTCTTACCCTGGCTAAAAGACTTCAGGGATCATCCAAACAGCCGAAACACTTGAACACTAAGGTACAAATGCATCAGCTAGGGATGAGAACATTACGTGTGTGGCCGTTTTGATTACTCAGCAGTAACGCAGCGTCTCCTTTGTTAGGTTGGCCTACTGCGACTTGATCTTTAATGTTTCTTATGGACTGTTGGCTGTGACTGGACATCACTGATTGACACTGTGTAAGGGAGAGTCGGAATCAGCAGCGGGGGAGTAATGCCACTGGGAGTGGGGGTGGGGGATAAAAGGGCACTGAGTATGATAAAACTGAAAAATAAGGAATATTTGACATCCAACGTCAGTTTCAGTTACGCTCACAATAGAGCACTTGTCTGATCTGGGGGCCAAGTCTTTGGGACTAAGTCGGGGGGGGGGGGGGGGGGGTGGGTTGGGGGTGTGGGGGGGGGGGGGGGGGTGGGGTGGCCTGGGAGGAGGGTATGGAATGCGGTGCCCAAAAGACGAATTTATTCACTTATGCTGACCCATGTTGGTGTTTCCAGATAAACTCTGAAGTGGAAGGAGGGTAGGAAATGCGGCTCAAACGACGAAATGTATTCAACTGTAGTGCTGACCCCATGCAATATCCAGATAAAACGCTGAACCCAGTACCCCTCATCCTACAAAGTTCTTACACATGAACGTTGCTAAACTTGGTGTCCACGAATGTATCACACACAAAACTTTATCTATGAAGTAAACATAACGATAACCTCTCACGAGATTTCTATGTAAAAAGAATTCAATCAGAAAAAGAAATAAAAACAAAAAAAAAAAAAAAAAAAAAAAAAACAAAAAACAAACAAACAGCAAGCAGCCACGCAGGAATTCACATCAACCCAAGGAGGTCGTTTGACAGGGAAACACCATGCTGCACGTTGCTGCAAATTACAACAGCTACTGCTGATCCTACGGTGAATGGAGGGAAAAGTGCTACGGTGAGGAAAGTGCAACTGTCTGGGTTTCCCTGACATTTTCCCCCCTCCGTCTTTTCCTTGGGTAGTAATTTTGAATTATTGGAAATACGTCCTCATTTTGAGACACGAGAACTAACATTTTCGCCTCCCCCTTCTTTTGGTAGCCATTTTTTGGATAAGTTGGGTCTTTTTAGAAACTACATTTTCTCCGGTGGCTTTGGTACTCCTGTAGATTGAATTATTGGCATTATGTCCTTTTTGAGAAACTACATTCTGCGCCTCCGTTCTTTGAGAACTAGATTGAATTATCTCTTCCGGGATACGTCTTTTTTGGGAAACTACAATTTTCCCTGCTTCTTATTCGCCGTCTTTGGTAGATTGAATTATTGGAATATGTCTTTTTGAGAAACTACAAATCTCTCCTTTCTCCGTCTTTTTTGGTAGATTGAATTATTTTGAATATAAAAACTCTTTTTTTCTGAGAAACTCTAGAAAAAAAACTCTAAACTAACTTTTCCGTCTCTCCGTCTTGTTTTGTGGTAGATTGAAATATTTCGTGAATGCTAAATGTCTTTTTGAGAACCTACATTTTCTCCGTGGCGTTTGGATTAGATTGAACTTATTTGGAATATGTCTTTTTTCTCTCTTGAGAAACGGTCTTTTTGAGTCTTTTTTGCGATATAGCGACATTTTCTCTCCGTGTCTTTGGTAGATTGACATTATTGGAATATATAACGCGTGGAATTAACTTATAACGAAAACGTACGGTCTTTTCCGATCTTGAAACTAATTTTCTTCCTCCCGTGTTGGTAATTTGAATTAATTGGAAGGCAACAAACTTCCTTTTGGGAAGCTGCAAAAAGTGTCCCCAGCAAATTTTGTATAAGATGTGTTTTCAAAGATACGAATCGTAACAAAGGGTGTTCTAATCAATTAAATGCGAGAGCGACAATGTAACGATGAATGTTCAAAGTTCAACTTTTAAAAAATGGCCAGAGAGAACCTCTTGGTCAACCTTCTGTCAGTGTCCATTCCTACGCCACTAAAGCACTACAAACTCTAACTTCACCTGGGCAGTGCATAAGAAAAAAAAACTTGTTTTCACTCAAAGAACTGTGACGTGACCCTGAGTCGGGCGGATGGCTAGTATCCGGTTTAACATTGGCGGATTCGGGTTCCGCCGTCCTGTGGGAGTGCTGTTCTGTAAAGCGCTAGGATGGCAACTCTCCGGAGGGATGAGGAGACATAGAGAGTCTCGCCTTCCTGCGTGGAAGGCGGGGGAAAGGTCGGGAGGGACGGAGGGTGAGATGAGTTCATCGCTGTGAGGGTTCTGTTTTTGTGTGTTGTGTGTGTTGTGGATGTCAGCACAGAAGTGAAAAGTCATCTTCTGCGTTGCGTCCTTAAGCCGGTGGGGGAAAAGTGGCCTTCTGATATGACTAAAAAAAAAAAAACATGCAATAGAACGGCAAGAAAGAACGCCCTTTCTGTGTGCTCATGCGTGGCTCTGTTTATTGCTCTTACATGTGCCCTTGTGCGTACAATGGATGGGATTGGGTCTACAGATCTCTGTACGTGTGTGGGTGCATAGTGTTGTGTGTGTGGTGTGTGTGTGTGTGTGTTGTGTGTTGGTGTGGGTGTGTGATGTGAGAGTGAAGAGTGAGGGAGAGAGAGAGAGGAGAGAGAGAGTAGAGAGAGAGAGGAGAGTGAGTGAGTGTGTGTTGTTGTGTGTTTGTTGTGTGAGAGAGAGAGAGAGAGAGGTAGAGAGTGAGTAAGAGAGAGCTACATAGAGAGATATAGAAATAGAGTAATCTGTGTGCGGTGTGTGTGCGTACGTGTGTGTGATCGCAACGGACGCGCCCGCGCGTGTTTTGCGTGGGTATGTGTGCACATGTGTGTGTTTGTGGCTGTGTGTGTGTGTGTGTGTTGTGTGTTTGTGTGTGTGTGTGTGTGTTTATGTACATGCTACAGATTTTCCTTCACCCTGACATGCAGTTCAAAACAGAAACCTGAATCTGACAGTTCGTTCGCTCATCCCGCAAACGTGGTCTCAGTCAGCGTGTGACCTAACACTGCCTGTGCCAGAGGTGGGGCGAGAGGTCGGGGTCAGGAAATCAGAAACGGATTGTGCTTGCCTGGAGTGTGCTTCTACCTGGAATGTTAGGGACTTGAGTCGAGCGGCAAGAAACTGAACTCAGAATAAAGGCAGACTAAACGTGGCGAGTGTGGAATCATCCCAGGCTGAACAACTCTAACACACCGCAAACGCGGTCTCACACCTTTCTGGAGAGCAGGAAAAAAGGTGGGAAGAAGAAGACAGTGAGGGCGCAGAACGGTGCAATAGCCATGTTCGAATGGAGGAAGACAGGGGAATTGTGATATGGTCAGTCTTTGGGAACCCACACGTTGACATATCATTTAAACTATTGCTCAAGGACACTGAGACACCACAATGATAGCGCATCTAATGCTAGCTCGCACATTAATGACAGTATATGCTCTTGATATAGCTCCAAACACGTTGGACATATCCTACGCACTTCCGCTACTGAGAGACAGAGTCGAGAGCGAGAGAGAGAGAGAGAAGGGAGGTGGGAGGGTAAGGAGAGGGAGGGGATGTAGAGATAGAGACGAGGACAGGAGGAAGAGACAGACAGACGAGAGAGAGGAAAAGAGGAAGGAGAAGGAGTGTTAGGGAGGCTAAGGAGGGAAGGAGGGAGAAGGAGAGAGGAGAGAGAGCGAGAGAGAGGAGAGAGAGAGAGGGATAAAGAGAAAGATGAGAACCAGACAGAACAAGACAGATAGAAAGTTGACGAAGCCATCCCAGACATCTCGTTCACCACGTTCCACCAATGCATAACGAAGGAAACCGATCCAATCGTGCCTTTGTCCCATCCACCACTGTGTACCATCCACTCTCTGCCATCTACTATGCACTGAATAATAAAGAATACACCTCAAAGGTTTGTACATTGGCACACACACAACACACCACACACACACACACACACACACACCACGCACACACACACACACACACGCACACCAATGTTCATTTTGAACGCTTGCACACACACACACTTCACACACGCCACGCACGTGTTACACACACATGAATGCCTTTCGCACAGAAACATAGGATCTAAGAGACAGGCCAAGACAGACAGACAGACCTTACAGCCACAATTCCATTGCATGCATCTTATCACCAATTTCTCTATACCTGATTACTGAAAACGAATCTGACACTCTATCACGCCCACGTCCACAATCAAATCCTCTCAGCAGGTAACCGCACCTCGCCCACCACCCCGACTCATCTACCCGCATCTACACTCTCACTTTACAGATACACGCAATCTACCGCGGAACAGACGGACTCTGTAAGGCCTGGGGGGAGGTATATCCAGGTATATACTGTTTTCCCATCGCGGCAAGATTTCGGCTCGATAAGAGACAGATACGCTTGTGAGAGATGGCGAGCGTGGAAGCCCAACACCACCTGAGGCTGTCAGATGATCCCAAACGATTTGATGGGACAAGGAGGCATGGGCATCGTCGGCGTGTTGGCCACTGTGTGTGTGAGGTGTGTGAAAAACCCATTTCCCCACACATACTACTACTACTAATGATTATTTATGGCGCTCAATCTTACATCTAAGCCCTAAGCGCTTACAATTACAGAAAATGTTAAAGAATACGCAGATGAAACCAACAAGAAGATGAATATTGCAATAATAAGTACCATGCATCTACAAAACAAGGATGGATGCTGACACACACACACACGCACGCGTGCGCGCGCGCGCGCGCGCGCGCGCACACACACACACACACACACACACACACACACACACATGCGCGCATGTTCGCCTCCCTCCCCCTCCCTCCCCCTTCCACACAACACACACACATTAGTCTCAGAAACAATTTGATGGGCAAGGGAAGGGAAAGAAAGAAAGAAATGCTATTGGTAGGTGAAGAGGGTTTTTTTCAGAGACACCTTGAAGGAAGACAGACAGTTTGAACTACGCAAAGATACTGGGAGTTTTATTCCAAGAAACCGGACCCCGAAAAGAAACACACGTACTGCTACGTAACTCCGCCAAGCAGTGTCTATTTTCTTTTTCTTCTTCATCTGTCTGTTTTTTTTTTTTTTTTCCTTCAGCAGCATCAAGCAAAATACTGATGAGCCTACTGTTGCAACCGACAAAACCAGCAAACAAAACTTTCTTGAAGAAAAATGAATAGATATCATTTCAGCAAGAAAACGTTGCAGTTCACTGGTATCGAACTGCATCAGCATTGATGACTATGACACGAAAGACAGTTTTTGAAGTCACTTAAAATCACAAGTAGCGACTAAGAACAGAAGTTGTGGTAGGCTGGACTCGTGTGACGTTTCTAATTGACCAAATGTGTGTTTAATGACCAGGAGGCCTTCTCCAGCAAGGCAACTGCTGCCGACTTTGTTTGAGCGAGAAAGGCTTATGTTTGTAAACAAATTTGCATGACATTTTGCAGACAATCACAAAAGTGTAAAATATCGCACCAGATTAAATTAAGAAAGATAGAAAGAAAAAAACGTCAACACATACCGTTTAGATTCTGACAGGTTGCTGGCGTGAAGAAATCATCGTTGCCGTCTCAAAGAAATCTCAAATTACTAGCAAATTAGACATGCAGGCAAACTGTGTCCTAGTACGTCAATTAGAAACGTGACATAAATTATCTGTGAGGAACGAGGCAAAAAAAAAACAAACAAACAAACAAACAAAAAAAACCAAAATCTAGTCGCAAAGTAACGCACTTTTGATAGATAATACGAAACGACAGGTGAATGTCGACAAATGTGTCTTCTTTACATGTTTTACAAACAGCACAGATCAAAATACTGAATTCTGTACTGATCGCAGGCAGCATGGGAAAGAGGAAAGGTTTACTTGTATGGCGGCTGCTTGCTGCTCTATAATGGAATGCCGTCACTGCTTGTGCACGTGCCGACCGGCAGTGGCAGCCGTGAGATTGTCACGCACCTGGCATTTTGACATTTGTCAACAGACGGAGTGTAGCCGTGGGACGAAGCAATCAAATTTCGGAGTGGATACATGGCGCTGATACAGATCAACCTGCACGTCGTGCAGCATTCTGTATCATTATCATATCTTTCAACCTGCATTGCAAAGAACAGTGTTACAACGTGTCTACAAGTGTATAGTGATCAATGATGTAAAATGATTCACGCCATTTTAGAATATGGAAATATCATTTCAAGTAGTCTTTGGATGACCTTCTCCTTCTTCTCCTTCTTCTTCTTCTCCTTCTTCTCCTTCTTCTTCTCCTTCTTCTTCTTCTTCTCCCTTACCTCCATGGGGAGTGATTGAAGCGCCACACTGAAGAACATTTTTACCAGGTTTCTCCAGTTCTGTTGGCTGCGTGTTACGAAAAAAGAAAAAGATGTACCTTAAGGTTGCCAGTGGGATCCAGACAAATGCAATCCTCAACGGCCAATCCAACCAGTCGGGAGCAAAAACTGCACCACCTTTGGAAGCCTCTCTGCCGTGTTGATATAGGGTGCAGGCACGCGCACTGCATTCCGTTCAGACGTCACAGGGCATAGCTACTCCCTGGCTGATGCCTTTGTATGATGGCCGTCTGACAAGACACAACAGAACCATGCGTGTACCAGCCCGTATTTCATGGCTGCAAAGCCCCACCAGCAAGAAAAACGCCACAAACCGAGCAAACTGCTTTGCGCATCGCGCAGCCTAACTTGTTGCTAATTCGTTGAACTCCGGACACAGCCAAACTTTCGTCATACGGTCTTACATGCCCAGTGAAGAAGATTCCGGTTGCAGTCTTTTTACGCTGTCAAAAGCACTTCTCCTGTGGTCTCTGTAAATGGCTGCCGTTGTCCATTTTCCCATGTTGTCAGATCCTGTCCTCTCCTCCGTCTCTCTGTTTCAGCAAGGCCATTGGGGCTTGTTAAATGACCATACCATCGTAGTGTTTTTTTTTCCTAACTGACGTCAGTAGATCTTCACAATGCCTGATGTGCTGCTCGATAGTTTGACACACTTTTTCATCATTGGGATGAGCAGTATGTCTGAATTCTTCTTTCCAGAACCGCCGTGAGGGTCCACGTCTCACGTGCGTAGAGGAAGAGAGAATGAATCAGTGCGCACAGGAGCCTCACTTTAAGTGGGGTTTTTCTTTAGAGCGAATGTTTTAGGTCTTCACTGATTTGTGTTTACGTCTGTATGCAAACAGTCGTCTTCGACCACGGTAGAGTTCTCTGTGGTCTCCACTGATCTCTGTACATCTGTATGCAAACGATCGTGTTCGACCACGGTACAGGTCTGTGGTCTCCAAAGGCCACTCCTAGCTTTGTGCATCATCTCTAAAAGCTTGACGTCAGAGCTGGAGAATTA
>JADBJO010000003.1:725000-727500 GCA_016801955.1 Conus betulinus | reverse complement strand
ATAAAATATCTGGGGAAAGGTAAAACAGAAAACTCAGTCAACCTAACGTTCAACCGTAACCAGAAGTTCCTTTAACAGTGGTGTGACGGGATCTCGCTGTACTTAGGATAAGACCAGTTGTATTAGATAAATCCGGGAAATGTAATTGTAAAAAAGGTAAGTCCGGGAAAACGTAATTGTAAATTAGATCAATCCGGGAACGTAATTGTAAATTAGATCAATCCGGGAAATGCAATTGTAAAATAGATAAATCTGGGAAATGAAACTGTAAAAAAGATAAATCCGTGAAATGTAATTGTAAAATAGATAAATCCGGAAATGTAACTGTAAAAATAGATAAAACCAGGACATATAAATATAAAATAGATAAATTCAGGATATGTAATTGTAAAAGTAGATAAATCCAGGAAATGTAACTGTGAAATAGGTAAATCCGGGGAACGTAATTGTGAGTGGTACATCCCCATTGGATACCAACCACTCAGGTTCTGCTGACGAGTCCTAGCCAGCAGCCGAAAGTGGACTGTGGACAGGCGGTGCCAGTGACTGTGTTTTCAAACCAGATCGTCATGGTCCTCACGTGCAGCTACACACTGCTGGTGAAGGGTTTAGCTTCTATATTGTAGCGCCCTCTTCTTGATCTCCGTTTTGCTTTCTACACCCCTCTTTTCTTCTTTTCCCTTTGCTTTCTCCACCCTGTGCTTGTTTTCTGTAAATTTTTAGCAAAGTCATTCCCTTAAGAAGGTGAGGAAAAAAGGGTCGGGTGTATCATATCAAGGTATTTGAAAAGGTGGACATTTTATCCGGATGGCACATTTAAAGCTTGTCTGGATAACAGACACCATCTGTACCCCCTGTCAAGAGGTTCTTCTTTCATCTCCGGGCTTATCACTCATCATGTTGTTATACTCCCTGCATAGTTAGGCGGGGATTGTCTTCAGTCAACACGTGACAAGCTCCTAGCATGATATGATCAGTCTCTCAAAATCCCCTTCAAGTGGGGGTGTTTGTGGCTGCCCACGTGGCGGGGTAGGGTACGGAATCAAACCACGGTCACAACACGTTATGTTACCCATCCTAGCGATGCGTTTGTACGATAGTGTTCAAGTGCTATCGGCTGTTCGGATGATCCCTGGAGTCTTTAGCCAGGGTACGACGACGACCAACGACGACGACGACAACAACAACAACAACAGCAACAGCAACAACAACAACTCATCAGTGGGAGACAGCTGGGGCAGATGTGTTGGTACATCGATTGGAATGAAATGGCACATCCCACCTATAGGTTTATGGATGTCAGGGGCCCGTGGATACGGTCATGCCTCATTCCCCCCCCTCTCCCCTCCTCTCCCCCCCCTCCCCCCCCTCTCCTAGCTCTTCTCTCTCTCTCTCTCCTCTCTCTCTCTCTCTCCCCCCCCTCCCTCCCCTCTTCCCCTCTCTCTCTCTCTCTTCCCTCTCTTTCACACACACACACACCACACACACACACACACACACACACACACACACACACACACACCACACACACACACGCACACACACACTCCCACACACACGCGTGCGCCGCACGCAGACAACACACACACACAACATATGAATAACAATATAATAGCAGAACACTAAAATACTCAGACGCCTGTACGTACTCGCATTTGACAGTGCACATCAAACGAAACTAATCCAACCTCTATCAGCTTTTTGAAACAAACAAAAACAAACAAAACAACAAAGCACATAAACACCATTAGAGCTCCAATCCACCCAGACACACGTAAACAAGTTTTTGTCCATTAGTGAATGATCAGCCTGATTTGCAATGACGGATACAGTACGTACGTGTTTGTTCCATGAATCGGGGAAAAGAAGGTGAACGATTTGAAAAGGGGGAAAAAACTAAAAGAAAAAAAAAACCCTGTCTGTGAGCCAGGGGAAAAAGGGACAGAAGAAAGGCATCTCTCTAATCTCACTCTCTCCCCCCCCCACCCCCCCCCTTCTGTCTGTCTGTCTGTCTGTCTGTCCTGTCTCTCTCTCTCTCTCTCTCTCATCTCTCTCTCCTTCGCTGTCTCCATCTGAAGCCCAAATCATACAAAGAACACACTGTTTAAAAGTTTGAAACGTAAAAATCCCACAGCCGAACAGACGCAGGGGGCAGCAGTAGTCTGTTTTGTCATTTGGTTTCAACGAGTGTATAATACAAGCGACGGTTGGTACTCTCACCACAAGTACAGTTTATCTATCTACCTTCAGGGTGTGTCATTAATTTAGATGTCACTCTCTGCATTGCATAATTCTAACACGCATTTTGTTGCTGCGCGTAGTTTCGGACTGAACTTTTCTGACAGCGCGCACGCGGCCCCTGTATGGTCGACTGGACGATTATGTAGTGATACTGATATCATTTTTGAGGGGTGCAGTTTGAACATAAAAATTGTAATTTTGACCACTTTCACACCATTTATCTACCGAGCAGAGTGCCAAAAGGTACTATTCCCTGCGA
>JADBJO010000003.1:715000-720000 GCA_016801955.1 Conus betulinus | reverse complement strand
GGGCTCGGAAATTAAACCTCGATTACATCTCGTCAAACTTGCTATCTGACAGCTTCAATTGATGAGCCAACGCGCGACAGCTGTCCGTTGGAACTTTAGCTACAATCAACAGGAGACCTGGTCTAAATTGAAGGGCTGAAACTCGTCTTCTTTCGTCCATCGGGTATTCCGCACGACGATGTATTTGTTAGACGCTTTGCTCTTTTTGTGGCTTGGTATGTTGTTGTTTGCTCTTCACTGCCTAGTTTTTCAACTGATAAACTCATTTGCCCAATGAGCAGTTGTCTTTTACCCCAGGGCGATTGGAAGTGTGCTAGATTTTCAACAGCACTGACATCCGTTTGTCCCTCTCTCTCTCTCTCTCTCTCAATCATCCAACCGACCCATCGACGTATCTACATATCTATCTGTCTGTCTGTCTGCCTTGTTCTACTGAGGACTTCCTACAGGTGAATGACAGTCAGCTCCAGACAGGCGTTACAATTCATTCCATGTTCAAAGCAGGCATCAATGGTCTTCATTTGCTGTTTATTTCGATGTAATAATGGTATAGTTCAGCTCCTCTTTTTCATTCCCATTTCCGCTCTGTCCGTCTTCAACTCTTTTCTCTATAAATCTTTATTAAGTCAACGCTGTATTGAACGAAGTATTGTCAACCTGCAGTTTAACCCTCACTACTTAGTTGTTCCCCTATGTGTACACACACACGCGCGCGCGCGCACATTTCTCTGTCTTCCTCTATATATATTGAACAACTTCTTTTTTGTGGGGCTCCAGCCGGACCATTGGCAACGGTCATACAGACCTTTTTATTCTTTTTTTTTTTTTTTTTTTCATTAGGAAAAAATAATTCTCTCTCGCTCTCTCTTCCCCCTAACCGCCAAACCCCTCACTACATTAATAACTTAATGAAGGGAGATACGAAGTGCATACTAACAATTTCTCCGTCATTATATTAATGACTTGGCAAAGATTTACATTTAGAGAAAAAAAAAACGGAGTTGGGGGGGGGGGGGGGGGGGGGGGGAGAGGGGGGGGGGGGGGGCAAAAAAAAATGTAAAATTTGGGAAAAGATGTATGTTCAAATATAGACTATTTCACTAGCAGCATATGAGGACCATCATAAGCCATCTCGAAGAGAGAATGCAGGCCTTTCATCCACTTGATAGGACTCGTCAGGGAGACATGGCTAATTGTGTCTATGTTCTCTCAGAATCAAACAGACATATCACAGTGTGGAATTCTGTGGTATTCTCACCACCAAGGAATCAAAAACGGAATCCAACAGCACCCCAAAGCAGCCAGCGAAGGTAGAGAAGGAAAAAACAAGAAGAAAGTGTCATAAGACAACGAGTTGCTGAAAAACTACAATCATGAAGTATACAGTAGAAATGGAGGGGATTATCTTTGAGCCTATGCTTGAGGATCGATTCAAGGATGCAAGGGAGATCAAAAGGCGTCAACAGTCAAAGTGGTCAGCTTAACTGTGCGTTAAACTGAAGCATTGTCAGTAACGTAAGTGTTGACAGCAGCTAAGGATTGTACAGAATGAAATGTATATATAGCTAAGGATTGGCGTGCACCGCACGTGCAAACAGTGACATCAGGCCATATAACACCGGCAGCAGGCGACCCAAAACATTCAGGAGAGCCAGCGCTCGAAAACAGATCTGTTGATTTTAAAACTTCCTTTTACCATCCTATTTTAAACAGATATTGCTCCCCAAGGGGTTGAGCACTTTAAGAATTTTATTAGGCTTTTGTAGTAGTATTCTTGATATATATATATATATATATATTTTTTTTTTCTCTCAATTTCAAATCTTTGCCAAGTCATTACTATAATGATTGAAAGAATTGTTAACCTGCACTTTCCAGGCTCAAAGATTGTCCCTTACATTTTTATACTGTTTGCGTAATGTTTTTAGTTTTCAACAACTTTTTTTTTTCTCTCCACACTTTTCGTTTTGTTTAATTCTACTACCTTTCGCTGGCTGCTTTGGGGGTGCTGTTGGATTCTTTTTCGAACCCTTGGCGGTCGGAACACCACAGAATTATGGACTGTGGTGTGTGTCTCTATCTGACGCCAAGAGCACAGACACAATCAGCCGTGTCTCCCTGATGAGTCCGATCCAGCGGACGAAAGGCCTCGGAGCAGGCGATACATATACTTCGAGAGAGATTGCGATAGTTTTCCTCATGCAGCTAGTGAAGGGTTTTCATATTTATGAATATACATTTCCCATTTACTTCATCTTCAATTTTTTTTTTCCTCTCGATTTCAAATCTTTGCCAATTCTGTGAACAAATCCTTTATCCTCTGTGTTAAAAGAAAAGATGGGGAAAGTATGGTCTACACATACAGACGAAGACGTATCTCCGTTTTGCTTATGACTGTTTCAAACAAAAGTTAAACAGCGTAGCTGTGTAAAGGTTTCTAAGACAACTTGTTTCTGTTTCAGATGTTGTTTTTTCAGTTCCTGGGTGTTGACCACTTTGTGGAGTTCAGGGCGTTACATAACTGAAAGAAGAATACTCAGCGGCCGAAGGATGGTTCACCCGTGCATACCATACTGTCTTTCCGTTCCTGTAATGCTTTCTATATATGGACAAGTCGAGGCAGACACTTCAAGCTGTGTTGACTGGGCGACTGGTCTGATACACGATCCATTCGTGCGTGGGATCGAACGTACTCCCCCAAACCGTTGAGAAGACTGGTGTAGGAAGCCCTTCATAGTAGCTAAAAGCAGCCTGTTCTCAGTCGCTGTACAAGCCACGTGTGACGACGGCTTGCTTGGGAAATAAAACCTTGAGCTTCAGCGTAGTTTCTGATAACGAAGACGAAAATAATGATTACGATAGTCCTGACCTAATAAGTCGCTGTCAGGCAAAGTGATCGTATGTTCGCCGGGTAAACACGCAGCAGTTCGCTTTCCATAAATGGCAATACGCATTGTCAGTTCGTCTGCACTCTGTCTGTCTGTCTGTCTCTCTCTCTCTCTCTCTCTCTCTCTCTCTCTCTCTCACACACACACACACACACACACACACACACACACACACACACACACACACACACACACACACACACACACACACATGCACTTACAATGAGAGAGACAGGCAAACAGACAGACAGACATACAGAGAGCTCGAATTTGGAATTCAGGTGGCTTATCTATTACGGTGAGGTCTGTTAAGTACATAATAACAGTACATCTATTGTAAAGAAAATCGAAACATCATGAGATCAAAATGGATCAAACGGGGGGGGGGGGGGGGGGGGGGGGGGGGGGGGGCGGGCAGGGGGGAGAGACGAGAGCAGAGGGAAAGAGAGTGGGGATGATATGGGACAGGGGGTGTGCAAGTGACATCAGATTATGGCTTGAGCTGTCCTCGGTATAAAACAAGTGACATCAGATTATGGCTTCAGTTGTCTTTGGTATAAAACAACTGACAGCAGATTATGGCTTCCTTGTCTTTGGTATAAAACAAGTGACATCAGATTATGGCTTGAGTTGTCTTTGGTATAAAACAAGTGACATCAGATTATGGCTTGAGTTGTCTTTGGTATAAAACAACTGACATCAGATTATGGCTTGAGCTGTCCTTGGTATAAAACAAGTGACATCAGATTATGGCTTGAGTTGTCCTTGTATAAAACAAGTGACATCAGATTATGGCTTGAGCTGTCCTTGATATAAAACAAGTGACATCAGATTATGGCTTGAGCTGTCCTTGGTATAAAAACAAGTGACATCAGATTATGGCTTGAGTTGTCCTTGGTATAAAACAACTGACATCAGATTATGGCTTCGTTGTCTTTGGTATAAAACAGTGACATCAGATTATGGCTTCAGTTGTCTTTGGTATAAAACAAGTGACATCAGATTATGGCTTCAGTTGTCTTTGGTATAAAACAAGTGACATCAGATTATGGCTTCAGTTGTCTTTGGTATAAAACAAGTGACACAGATTATGGCTTCACACACACACAACACACATCAGATTTTGGCACTTTGGTACACACACACAGTGACATCACATTATGGGCTGCACACCTTGGTACAATCTGACAAGGGCAAATAGACACACACAACATCAAAACAATAGCAACAACAAATGCTAACAAACGACACACACACACACGCACCCACACATACATACACACGCACGCACACACACACACACACACACACACGCGCGCGCGCGCACACACACACACACACACACACACACACACACACACACACACACACACACACACACACACACACAGAGACAGACAGAGAGACAGAGAGACACACACACAGAGAGAGACACACACACGTGTTGTAGAAATAGAAATCACTTTATGATTCGTCCTCCAACTATACACTGTTGGCTGATCGTCTGATCATACGATAAACAAGAATATTACCGTAGTGTGCGCGCGCGCGCGCGCGCGCGCGCGCGTGTGTGTGTGTATGTGTGTGTGTGTGTGCGTGCGTGCGTGCGTGCGCGCGTGTGCATGCGTGCGTGCGTGCATGCAAGCGTGCATGTGCGATCGTACGTGCGTACGTACATGCGTTCATGTGTGTGTGTGTGGGGGGGGGAGAGTGTGAGAGAGGAGAGAGAGAGAGAGAGAGAGAGAGAGAGAGAGAGAGAGAGAGAGAGAGAGAGAGAGAGGCCCTTTACTGACACGTGACTCTGCTGCCCACGCCATACTTTTTCTTCAGAAAGATGCCATGCAAAGACAGTTACAGGAGTACGCTTGCTTCAAAAGATCGCTGTTTGTTATTTGACTTTGTGAAAAACACTAATAACATGATTAGACGGATTATTGTTTTCCATATGAAAATACTTGTTACCTAGGCTTTTGAGGCTGAAGTTTATCCTAGAGTTGATCTCAGTGAAACTAGTTATTATGACTCAGAACATGAAACAAACACAACAACACGGGTTTGCTTAACACTATCAACATATTGTTCAAGTTTTGTTTTAAAACGATCATGGATAGT
>JADBJO010000003.1:705000-707500 GCA_016801955.1 Conus betulinus | reverse complement strand
GTTGTTGTTGTTGTTGTTGTTGTTGTGTTGTTGTCTTTACTGCCTGTTTTTTTCGACAGATGAACTCATTTATCCGGTGCGCAGTTGCCTTTTACCCCAGGGTGATTGGAATTGTGTTGGATTTTCAACTGCACTGAGGTCCATCTGTCTGTCTGTCTGTCTATCTGTCTACCCATCCATCTATCTATCTACCTATCTGCCTACCTATCTACCTACCTACACACCTGTCTATCTATCTATCTATCTATCTATCTATCTATCTATCTATCTATCTATCTATCTATCTACCTATCCACCTACCTATCAATATGCTTATCTTATCTTTCTATCTATCTATCTATCTACCTATCTATCTATCTATCGATCGATCTATCTATCTACCTACCCACCTACCTATCAATATGCCTATCTTATCTTTCTATCTATCTATCTATCTATCTATCTATCTATCTATCTATCTATCTATCTATCTATCTATCTGTCTGTCTGTCTGTCTCTTTATCTGTCGGTCTGTCTATCTGTCTGTCTTTCTGTCTGTCTGTCTGTTGGTCTCTCTCTATCTATCGGTCGATCTTTCTATCTATCAATTGATCTCTCTCTATCCACATATCTATCCACCAATGTATCTATCTACCTATCTATCGATCGATCGATCTATCTGTTTGTCTATCTGTCTGTCTATGTATCTATCTATCTACGTATCATTCTACCTATCAACTTATCTACCTATCTATCTATCTATCTATCGATCGATCGATCGATCTATCTGTCTATCTTGTTCTGCTCAGGACTCCCAATAGGTGAATGGAAATCATCTCCAGATGGGCGATACAGTTGTATCGGTGAATGAAAATCCAATAGGCGAATGAAAATCAATTCCAGATGGGCGATTCATTTTCAGCTTAATTCAGATGTAACATGGTATATTTCAGCTTCCTCTCTCTCTCTCTCTCTCTCTCTCTCTCTCTCTCTCTCTCTCTCTCTCTCTCCCCCTCTCCAACTCTCTCTCTCTCTCTCAAGTTCTCTCTTCTCTCTGCATACATATATATGCATATATTATAAATAAGGGAGAGAGAGAGGAGAGAGAGAGAGGAGGAGAGAGAGAGAGAGAGAGAGAGAGAGAGAGAGAGAGAGAGAGAGGGAGAGAGAGAGAGAACGGCAACAGCAACAACCGACGGAAAACAACAAACAAACAAACAAAGCAAAACAACAAAAAGTTAAACACCTTTAGTGATCTGATTCATTTTCTTTCGGTGTAATGTCTGCTTCATCCTTAGTAAGAATGAGATAAAAGTCGTCTTCAAGGGCTAGAGCACGGAAAGGACATACTTTCTTATGATAAACCTTAATCAATGTCCTCCGCATGCACCGTACAAAGTAACGTGGCTTAATTGGCAGTCATTCTGTCAGCAAATTCATTTATCCTATATTAACAATAACAATGAATACTTATATAGCGCCTATTCTCGGCTAGAGACCAAGCTCTAAGCGCTTTACAATCAACACTCGTTTACACAACGGGCTGCCTTACCTGGGTAGTGCCGACTGGCTGGCGCTTTCATTCAGTCGTTGTCCCGTGTCATCCAGTCAATATCGTTCAATATTGTTCACTCAGTTTCCTTACTTCCTTCATTCTTTCCATTTTTTTTTCACGCAGAGCGCATACTATGTGTAACGTGTCATCCATACCAACGGCCAAACTGGCCTACTCTTCCGAAAGTTGGTGATAGGATTTTACGTGTGTGCATGACATTTTGCGTGCGTTCATACGAACCACGGTTTATAGTCTCATTCGAAGGACTGTATGGAAAACATATAATTAACAGGAAAGGTGGCGGAAGTATGGTCTACGCATGAAGACAAAGACGTTTTCTCCTTTTTGCTCATCGACTGTTCTAAACAAAAAACACCAGAGGTGTGTAAAAGGTTTGTTAGACAGTATCTTTTTATTTCGGATATTGTTTTTAGTTCCTGGGTTGTTGGCCACTTTGTGTAGGACATGTGTTACAGAACTAAAGGAAGAGTTACCACTGGCGAAAGGACTGGTTCACCCGTTCACACTGCCTTTCTATTTTCTTGGACGATTTCTATACATGGAGAGAACGAGATAGGCACATCACAAATTTGTTTTGACTGGGTGACTGGTGTGTTACACGGTCCATTTGGATGTGGTTTCGAACGTATTCTTCCGAACTGGTTGAGAAGACTGATGTAGGTTGCTGCTAAACGTTCAAGTCGCTGTACAAGTTACTTGTGAAGGGTTGCATGGGAACGGTGGCTTGCTTGCAAAATGAAACCTGGAGTTTCAGCGTAGTTTTCTGATAACGAAGACAAAAAGAACGATTACGATAGCCGCGACCTAAAATGTTGCTGTCAGGCAAAGTGATCGTAATATGTTCGCCGGATGAACACGTACAGCATTCGTAATCCATAAATGGCGATAGTATGAAGTTCAGTTCATCTGTGCTTTCTTTCTCTCTCACTCTCTCTCTCTCTCTCT
>JADBJO010000003.1:697500-700000 GCA_016801955.1 Conus betulinus | reverse complement strand
GCATCATACAATAAAGTTTTTAAGTGTAGACAATTGTAAATTCATACACTTGCTGGTGTGAATCTTTCAACCGTAAAGTACACAAAGACCATTCTCCCAGAAAACTTGTCGTTTTCACGTATTTACGAATAAGAACACCTCGAATCTTTAACGTGGAGTCGTGTTAAGAGTTCCAGCAAAAATGAACCTTCTGCAGATGAAAGACTATCTGTTATCGGTTTACCTATCCATCGGCCGGTCTGTTCGTCTGTATATCTTCTCTCCTGGATATGTACGTGTCTGCTTATCCGTATACCTACGCATGTCTTTGTGGGTCGTTGTCTACTGCAGATAAGACGCACTCTGTAGTGGATCTTATTCTCAACACAGACGATATTTAGAAATACGTCCACTCAGCCTCGCCGTCCCCCTCTTCCTCCCCAACCATCTGTCTCTGTTTCTCTCTCTCTCTCTGTCTCTGTCTCTCTCTGTCTCTCTGTCTCTCTCTCTCTCTCTCTCTCTCTCTCTCTCTCTCTCTCTCTCTCTCTCTCTCTCTCTCCCTTCTCTCCTTCCCTCCCTTCCTCCCTCCCTTTCTCTCTGACTTGGTAAAAATCCTAATGTCAGATGGTATGATTTCATCTATCGCAAAAAAAACAAACAAAACAACAAAACAAAAACCGTATCTGTAGCGGGAATCATACAAAGAACGAGTACAGTGGAAGACATGATGCCTGAACCAATATCTACACACACGACCTGTGACTTGTTTTTCACCTGTGATTGAACGTTTCTTTCCTGCGAACGTGAACAACGTGTTTGGCAACCCGAACGTGACTTACGCCCAGCTTACGACGCGGTTCCTGTGGAAACATGGAACGACGTAATTAAAAAGGGAATTGGGATGGGGATGGGGGGTGGGGCGGAAAGGAGAGGAGGAGGAGGAAGTGGGGACAAAAGGAAAAAAGAGACTAGGCAATTTTCTGTAATCCCTCCCTCTCTTTGTAGAAGACTTCCAGATGAATGTGGACATACAATACGTGTTTTTCTTCTCCTTTGTCAATGCTTCTAAACCCAGTTGATGAGCAAACAGACACTTTCAGTTTGGCCGTCGCCACACATTCATCTGGTTCCGCCCCTTTTTTGTTTTCGTCAGCTTGAAATGGAGGATTGTTTAAATTTCTTTGTTCAAATCTGCTCTCATTCATGGTCAATATGGAGACTTACTTGTTTCAAAAGGTCATAATTACTAGTTTTGGTGACGAAAACAGCATTCACCATCAATTAAGCAGTGATAATTACTGTTATCAGGCAGAAAAACGGATTTCTTTTGTTAAGAAAACGGTAATTTTGGCGTCAAAAGAGAAGCGTTCATGTGAAAAAAAAAAAATCGGAAAATAAAAGAGAAAGCAGCGTCACTGAAAATTAGATGTACAAACGAACACTATGTACCAAACAATGCTTATCTAATACACAATAGGAAACAGACGCGCAAGGTTTCGACACATTTGTTTTCTTCAGACAGCATAGACAACAAACATTAGAAATGAAGAAGGCAGCACTCCACAGATTGCAGGCAGCATGAGAAATCAGTCAGCTTGTCTGGTGCTATGTGTTAAATATGCGTTAACTGGCACCTTTTTACGTGTTTGCTTGTATGTCGCCGTTGAAACATTTGTTTTTGCCTATTTTCACGCTGTTAAATCTTCAGAAAATGAGTCCAAAGATGATAGAGAGAGAGAGAGAGAGAGAAGAGAGAGAGAGAGAGAGAGAAGAGAGAGAGAGCAGACAGACAGACAGACAGACAGACAGACAGACAGACAGACAAACAGAGAGAGGGACAGACAGACAGACAGACAGACAGACAGACAGACAGAGAGAGAGAGAGAGAGAGAGAGAGAGAGAGAGAGAGAGAGAGAGAGAGAGAGAGCTTTTCCTTGTGACCCTAGGAAGCCAAAGAGCAGTGAAAACAGTGAATAATGGCAGGCCATGCCTGGCTTTACGGGCATTCTGCACTTCGCAGGAAACAGTGAATAATGGCAGGCCATGCCTGGCTTTACGGGCATTCTGCACTTCGCAGGAAACAGTGAATAATGGCAGGCCATGCCTGGCTTTACGGGCATTCTGCACTTCGCAGGAAACAGTGAATAATGGCAGGCCATGCCTGGCTTTACGGGCATTCTGCACTTCGCAGGAAACAGTGAATAATGGCAGGTCATGCCTGGCTTTACGGGCATCCTGCACTTCGCAGGAAACAGTGAATAATGGCAGGCCATGCCTGGCTTTACGGGCATTCTGCACTTCGCAGGAAACAGTGAATAATGGCAGGCCATGACTGGCTTTACGGGCATTCTGCACTTCGCAGGAAACAGTGAATATGGCAGGGCCATGCCTGGCTTTACGGGCATTCTGCACTTCGCAGGAAACAGTGAATAATGGCAGGTCATGACTGGCTTTACGGGCATTCTCACTTCGCAGGAAACAGTGAATAATGGCAGGTCCATGACTGGCTTTACGGGCATTC
>JADBJO010000003.1:672500-675000 GCA_016801955.1 Conus betulinus | reverse complement strand
AAGCCCTGTGGTGCAGTTTCAGAGCAGAATGGAAACCTACACCATGGTCTTCGTTATCCTCATCCACACTGATCAACATTGAAAATGTCTGAAATTCTGTCCTGCTGTCATGGTTTTCATATCCTCTCCCCATCTGTGCCCTTGATGAGGTTCTGTCGGGGTTACCATTGTCGGCAAATGTAGTGGGATTGTCGCTTGACAGACGTAACGAATCCCTCCCTTCGCCACCCTGTTACCCCCTCCCTTCCCCCCATTTCCCCGGAGGGGGACGGCTAACTCTTGTTGGCTCCGAGACTATGTAATTGTTGTTTTCAGCAGAAGGCATAGTAGATGGTGTCTACGTATGTTGCAACAGAACAGGCACCACTGAACAGCGCCGAAGTGACTCGGTTGTAGTGCAGACACTCCTCTTGTGGGTTGCCCTACGACGATTTGACATTGACTGCTCGCTGTGGATTACACATGCCAGAGCTGTGGCGGGACAAGCCAGGCTGTGGCTGTGGACAGCGGCTAGAATGAGCAGTGTGGGTGTTTCGCCACTGCGATGGCACAGACCATAAGACAGCTCCTAAAAAATACACTACCCCAAATTAGTAAACAAGCAACAGCTAATGAATAATCATTTCCGTCTCGGCCATTCAAAGACCGAACTGAAAAACACACCGCCTCACGGGTATATCTGTGTTTGTAATCATTTTCTCACTCTTGCTCTCCAGAAATAGACCTCCATGTTTTGATGCACTTCTCGTTTTGACGATAAACACACACACTCGTAATTAGTGCTTTCCAACCATGTACAGACATGTTGAATCGTCCGAAGGTCATTTCTGCCATTCTGGGTACAGTATTTGTTTCTTCATCATCATCTCTCTCTCTCTCTCTCTCTCTCTCTCTCTCTCTCTCTGTCTCTGTCTCTGTCTCCCTCCCTCTCTCTGTCTCTGTCTCTGTTTCTCTCTCTCCCGTTTCTCTCTCTCTCTCTCTCTCTCTCTCTCTCTCTCTCTCTCTCTCTCTCTCTCTCTCTCTTCTCTTCTCTCTCTTTCTTCTTTCATCTTTTTGAAATCAGGCCAGAAGTTTCTGCACTTGAGTATTAAAAGATGGACGCTTTCCCATTTCACTATATAGCTCCTCAAGACATAGTTGTCAGGTCAGTCTTGTTCATATTGTGTACACAACACATGTCAGATGTCATTTTTTTTAAACCACTGCATTCAGCACCACGTGTTCCCTAACGACAACGAACTGTACGAGAGGACTGGTAGATCTGCTTGCGTTTTATTTCTGGTTATGCAGTGCTGGAGTAGTCCCATGAAGACTTGGACACTTATCAATAAGATCCCCCCCCCCCCCCCTCACCTCCAGTGTCTTTGCTTCTGGGACAAGACACTGGCGTTCCTTGTTCTCTGCATTAGTGTCCCTCAAAGGCCTGAACATCAACCTCAACACCTGGGAGTCGCTTGCCCTGGACCGCCCAGCCTGGCGAAGCAGCATCACAAAGGGTGCATGCACATCAGAGAAGAGACGCACAGCAGAAGCTGAGAGAAAGCGAGCCGCGCGCAAGGCCAGAGCTATCTCCACCTCCACTGTAGCACCCATCCACATGTGTCCCACATGTGGGCGTCCCCTCCTGGCCCTGACTGGCCTCACCAGCCACCTGCGAACCCATACTCAGCGATCTTCCATCTGAGATTGAAGTCATGGTCATCTTCGACATCGGAGGACGAACAACACATTAGCTCAGAGTTTAGGCGTTAAGCTTTCTCCGCAGACCCGATGTCAAAGATCTGCCAGAAAGCCTGACTTGGGGTCAGGAGTGTAGCCTCAATCAGATTTTCGACGACTAAAGCTTAGTTACGTCATTTGGTTCCTTCAGAACTGACCTTCAACAATCCTTATCAGCTGGCATCCCTTTAAAATACATTGACAATCCTTTAAAAAAAAACCCTGATAAATCGCCAAACAGCGTAACTTGAATCCAGTGCTGAGAACGAGACCACGTTACCCCGCGCCATTCCTGGGCCCGTACTGCCTATCTTCGTGAACTTCTTCAGCTTTAGCCTGCACTCCATCTTCATCCCTCCAGACCTCTGGCCATCCCCGCATGGCTTGCCTTTCTATCTGATGCAAGAAAGTTCAGAGGCGGCAAGCCTTTTCTGACATTTGCTGGCCTTTATCTGTGACAAACTCCCCTTGTCTGTCCGTCATGCTGAGGTGAGCGTCTCTCTCTCTCTCTCTCTCTCTCTCTCTCTCTCTCTCTCTCTCTCTCTCTCTCTCTGTATATATGTATATGTGTGTGTGTGTTTCTGAGAGAGAGAGAGAGAGAGAGAGAGAGAGAGAGAGAGTGTGTGTGTGTGTGTGTGTGTTTCCGAGAGAAAGAGAGAGAGAGAGAGAGAGAGAGAGAGAGAGAGAGAGAGAGAGAGAGAGACAGAGAGAGAGAGAGAGAGAGAGAGAGAGAGTGTGTGTGTGTGTGTGTGTGTGTGTGTGTGTGTGTGTGTGTGTGTGT
>JADBJO010000003.1:662500-667500 GCA_016801955.1 Conus betulinus | reverse complement strand
TCTATCTATCCATCTATAATGAAATAACACACACACACACACACACACACACACACACACACACACACACACACACACACACACACACACCACATATATATATATATATATATTTTTTTTTTTTTTTTTTTTTTCTCCAAAGTTTGAATATCTCACACTTAACTTCATACACGGACCATGGCCTGTATTTGAATACTGTATTTTCATTTTCTCTCTTTGGCATAAGGTTTGCTACAGCAGAAATATACCTGTTCGAGTTTCTTCTAGAATATGTTTTGCTCTCTCTCTCTCTCTCTCTCTCTCTCTCTCTCTCTCTCTCTCTCTCTCTCTGTCAGTCTGTCTGTCTGTCTGTCTGTCTGTCTGTCTGTCTCTCTCTCTCTCTCTCTCTCTCTCTCTTCTCTCTCTCGTCTCTCTCTCTCTGTGTGTGTGTGTGTGTGTGTGTGTGTGTGTGTGTGTGTGTGGTGTGAGAGACAGAGACACAAAGAGAGACAGAGAGACAGACAGACAGAGAGTATGTGGCTTTTCACTACATCTCTCTGTAACACATGCACAAGAGGAAGAAAAATCAAAAGACGAAACAAAAGACGCCGACATCTGATCGTCTCTCGAGGTTTGGACACAAGGGGTCGCCGCTGCTCAGAACAGCCAACATACCAGAGAAAGATAACGCGGTGAGCAACGCATGTCCGACGTGTGTCTGTCAGAATGGCCTCCCTTGATGTTTGGCGCCGTCTGGTGGCGGCGGAGCCTGAAGGAGGTGAGTGCGTGCAACCACTGAAGTCAAGACAAGACTCGGTACTGAAGTCAGATCTCGATAGGTTCGCTCCGTGCATGGGTTTAAAAAGCCATTAGTACTGGGACCTCCTTCGCCATTCCCCAAGCCAACCAAACAAGGAGGAGGCCAAACGTTAAATCACTCATGTTCAGGCAGTGTCAGTCCCTTAACCTAAGGATCGCTGAGACATCACTCGAGTTGACAATCCTCCTCCATCATCGTCTCTCCTCTGGCTCTCTCTCTCTCTGGGAATAGCCAAAGGTCAAGCCTGTCCATTTTTGGATGTCCCTCCCTCCCGCCCCTCTCCCCGCTCCTACCCCCCCATCTTTCTCTGTTTACCCCTTCTTCTGCTTCCTGGTACAATGCCCCGCGAGATGGTGCTACAGGCCCAGATGATTGAGAGGTGTGATAATGCCATTTCAGTTTTCCTTCTTTTATTGTTGTCAGTGAGGTCTTAAGAAGGACCAATGGCTATCACGATTCTTTGACGCTCTTCTTCATTGGTGACATGGTCTTTGAAACAGGTGGGTAGAGATTCTGTGGTAGGATCTCCACTCAACCACTTGGAAATCTTCTTTGCAGATGATATTCGATCCCGCGGTTTTGTTCACAAAAAGCTGTTTGTGACTCGCATTTTTAGCGAACGAGGAACATGACACCATCAACCGCTACATCTATCTCTCTCTCTCTCTCTCTCTCTCTCTCTCTCTCTCTCTCTCTCTCTCTCTCTCTCACCTCTCTCTCTCTCTTTCTCTCTGTCTCCTGTCTCTGTCTCTGTCTGTCTGTTACTGTCTGTCCTCGTCTGTCTGTCTGTCTGTCTGTCTGTCTGTCCTCTCTCTCTCTCTCTCTCTCTCTCTCTCAGATTAACTCAAAGTTGTACTCACACACACACACACACACACACACACACACACACACACACACCACACACACACACACACACAGAGGAAGAGTGAGATACTGAAGAAAGTATTTGTAAACGAGAGTAAGACAGGGCCGGACAGGGATAGTGGGGTGGGAGGTGGGAGGGAGGGAAGAAGAGGAAGGGCCGAGGATAGAATGAAGCACGGGAGGGTTGAAGGACAAAGGCCGGAAGTCTTTCAGTGAGATTTCATAGCAGAATTCTGAGGGGGTAGGGGTGGGGAGGGATGGTTGGAAGTGTCCCCCTCCCTTCCCCATCTTCATGCTGAAGAATTTTATGGTGAAAAAAATGATTTTAGTCCTGTCTTAAGGGATGAAAGAGAGGGGAGGGGGAGGGGGATGGGAGATGGTTGTCCAAAAACCCAGGTACCCCCACCTTATGCCCCCACCCCACCCCTTTGGTCTGACCCTGTAGTAAAAGAATTACTAGCATTTTCATTTACAAGTGAGAAAGCACTGATCAACTGACATATCTCTTTCCTGTCTCATCCGCTTTAGAACAAAAAAAATAAATAAAGGACCAGATATGCATAATATGAAGCATGCAAAGGAGATTAATGAACAACAGCGACAACACACCAGTTGGCAAAGAAATCGGGGTGAATGAGTATGGGTGAGCCGAAACCAGAATGAGTATGAAACCAGAATGAGTATGGGTGAGCCGAAACCAGAATGAGTATGGGTGAGCCGAAACCAGAATGAGTATGGGTGATCCGAAACCAGAACAGAGACACGTAGGTTCCACCGGGTATCCAATATGCTCAGGACAACTGTGGGCTAATGTTCGTAGGGGAAAATTTACTTCTCTCAAAATATCGACTTTCTGTCTGTGAAATCGGAAACTGCTTGTGTTTAAGTTCAATATGCCTGGGGGATCTAGCCTTGTCATTCTTGGCAGCACGACCCAGACGGCGGCAAACAAATATATCCGCTTCTATGGAATACTAGACAACGGAAGAAAAGAGAAACAGACGGGTGCACTGTTACGGAAAATGTGTTGTATGCTAAAACAAAGTCTCAGTCGTCCTTAAATCATTGGTCAGTCGAAATTGAAAAAAAAATCTTTACTCTGGCCAATCAGAACACAGCTTCGTATAGTTAACTCTGTTACTAGAACCATAAAACATTCAGTGAATACTTTGTGCATTTTCCCCCTTCATTGAATAAGTTAATCAATCGCATCGACATCTGAAGAAAAATATGTTTGTCGAAAAAACGCACTTGTCTCTTTTAGCATTGTACAGTAGAAAACGTTGTTCGGCACCGTTTTCGTGTATTTATGTGTATTTTAGTTTCTAGGTAGTGTGATGACTCCTTGAAAGATACCAAGAGGGGAAAGGAAACCAAGCAAATGAAATGAAACCAGGCAAAAGAAAGCCTGCAGATAACAGACCAATGTGGGCTCCCCCAGAAAACACAAGGTCTGGCGTCTCCGGTCCATGCTGATCCCAGAGCTTCTTCCCTATCCTCACCTGATAGACAATACCAGCCCCGGCAGAATGGAGTCCAATACACAAGGAAATGGCTTGGTGCCCCACTTGGTCTCGCTGATGTTGCACTTTACTACCGCTAAACAAAACTGAAGCTTCCTCTAAAACTCCGTCTCTGAGGAGTTCAAAGCGGGTAAAGCAAGCTTACTAAGCATGCTTGAGGACTCCGAAGACAAGGTCGTGTGAACCAACCCAGCCCAAACCAAAGACTGGCAGAAAACGGAAAGTTCTGGAGGCAGCGGACGTAGCAAAGGAAAACCTTTAGACCAGGGAAAAGCAGGTCACAGAGACCAACAGATGTTGGCAGGTGTCGACAGAAATGACGTGGTGGACATAGGCAGAGGGGAAAGCAAATAGAAACATGAAGAAAGAAGAGGACGCCAAGAGAATCCTGAAGGCAGCCCGGCAAGACTAACAAGGGCAGTGGACTACAAGGGAAAAGGCACCCCAGAGAAGTCTCAGCTATAATGACATGTGGCGCGTGGCACCTGTTCCAGTCAGCTTCGTTCTCAGATCTTTATAAAGCCTCCTGCCTGGACAAATGGGAGAATAAGATGATCCCATGTGGCCACTCTGTCATGGTAAGCAAACAGTGGAACATGTCTAGAGTTCACGCAAAGTATAACTAACTCGAGGAGGGTTCACATGGGAGTACAATCAAGTGCTCAAGAGAGAGCGCACATGCGGTTAGCACTGCACCAAGACACACTGCCCCCACTGGAGGTTCCAGCAAACGACTTTCTTCACGGTAGAAGGCAAAAAAATCTTGGTCTTGAACAACTGTTGAGTACAAGCATGTGATAGTAAGAGTGGATATGGATTATTGGATAGTGTGGATGACTGGAGTGCACAGCAGACATTCCAGAATGGTAAACTATCCAGAGATCACAAGAAAGAGTGGAATGAGACCAGATATTCTTCTCTACACAGGTTCATCAGATACATGATTCTGATTGAACTGACTGTGCTCCACAAAAGCAGAATGGAGCGAGCTCACATCCACAAGACTAAGAAGTATGCCAGTCAAGTCAAGACAGTGACTGAAGGACATTTGGTTTTTGATCCAAAGTCCTCGCAGACTGGAGCAAGGGGATTTGTAATCTCATAAGCCTATGACCTCATGAAAAGTTCAGGATTTCTGGTATGAAGAGGACCCAAACCCTAAAGACAATGGCAGAGCCAACTGAAAAGTGTTCTGATCGAAAAGGAACGAAAGCAAACGTTATCCTAGCTTCGAACAGATGTCCGACAGCGACGTGGGTAAGAAATCGGTTTAAAGAGAAGTCCACCCATGCACAGGTTTTGTGTTCAAATATCAGCAGCGCCAAGAAAAAAAAAACAATGGGGGGTGGTGGGGTGGAGAGGGGGGAGACAGCAGAAGAGCATCAGGGCATGACTTGGATGGGGTCCAGCCCCCCTTAAAGCATATGAAGCTCAGTCTTGGGGGGACAGAGGGGAGGGTCTTCTCTGAAGACCTTCTGCTGTCAAGCTCTCCCTAGAGTTTTTTTTTTCCCTATTTCTGTCAGCGAGATGGTCAACACACACCCCACACCGGAAATTTTATAAGCGGGAGTAAACTTCAAAACACTTGTTACAACAGCTCGGTCCGAGAGTTCACACAGGCTCAGTGAAGCGTGTCTACCACAGCTGGCCTTCCCTCTGTCTACGGTCCCTAATACAGAACAGAAGCGATAAAAAGAACAACAACAAACGTGCTCCGAGTCTTTAGAAAAGGGTAGTTAATAAGTATGCCACTTCATCCTGTCCCTTGAAACTACCTCTCTCTCTCTCTCTCTCTCTCTCTCTCTCTCTCT
>JADBJO010000003.1:650000-652500 GCA_016801955.1 Conus betulinus | reverse complement strand
CACAGTCAGACAGATAGACGTCAAGAAAGACAGACACAGATACACAAATAGAGACAGCGAAACAGAGAAAGAGTGAAAAAGAAACAGACAGAGACAGTGACAGAGACAAAGATTCAGTCTGACGAAGAAGAAGAAGACACTCTCATTATGCAGACAAGGGAGAGAATCCACACAGGATCACGGCAGTGTCCAGACTTCCCCTAATGGACGGTGTGGCCACGTGAGACACGGAGCACGCGATCGACCACTGATGGTGTCCAAAACAGGCAGACAAGTGGCCCACCTATCTCTGTCTGTCCACAGTTTTGGTTCTGGGGCATTCTTGTATATTCCAGAGAAGCATGCAACGTTATTGTCCAAAGACAGCTTCGCGATACAAACTAGTTTTAATACTATATTACGACACAATTATCCTCAATTGTACATAAAAACACACTGAAGAATGTAAAACTAATTGATGCGCTACCAAAAGCAATACTATAGTGTAAAATGGTTTCGAGAGCTTATACAGAGAGAGAGGAGAGAGAGAGAGAGAGAGAGAGAGAGAGAGAGAGAGAGAGAGAGAGAGAGAGAAATTTCAGATAGCAACACTCCAACGTCCAGACTGTTGGTGGTAATGGACTAGGTCTTCTGAAATCACCTCATTTGACACAGAACACGCAGACGACGGTTGACAGTGGCCCTGAGACTAGTGAGAGACTTAATTTCAGAGAGAGAGAGAGAGAGAGGGAGGGAGTGGGAGAGAGAGAGAGAGAGAGAGAGAGAGAGAGAGAGAGAGAGAGAGAGAGAGGGGCAGAAAGAGAGAGAGAAGACCCAGACGGACAGAGAAACAGACAGACACAGACACAGGCAGTTAGTGACAGACGGAGAAAGACAAAGAGACAGACAGACAGACAGAAAACGGAGAGAGAGAGAGAGAGAGAGAGAGAGAGAGAGAGAGAGAGAGAGAGAGAGAGAGAGAGAGAGAGAGAGAGAGAGAGAGAGAGAGAGAGAATTACAGAAACACGGAGATTCAGTCTGGCAACGAAGAAAGGAAAAAGAAAGAAGATACGCTCATTAGGCAGACAAGGGAGAGAATTTTGGTTTGGGGGCATTTAAGTATATTCCAGCGAAGCTTGCAAATTTGCTATCCAAAGACAGCTTCGCAACATAAACTTTTTTCAATACTAACTAAATAAACAACTTCACAACAAAATTGTTTTGAATGGTACCAAAAAATACACGCTGAAGAAAATAAAACTAATCAGTGTGTTACAAACGCAGTCTAAACTTGTTTTGTAAGCTTATCAAACACAGCATCTGAAAAAAAAAAATCTGTATGTCATCGAACACTAGGATATGAAATAAGAATAGGAAGGCCTTCATTGTATTTTATTAACCACTTCGTAAGAACATGAAATTAACTTGTATACTACGTTACTAATCACTATAATTATCGAAAAGTAGTGTTTAGTGTGTCTGCATACGCACTACAGCAATTTCAAACCATTTAATAATGAATAAAATGTTGCGTACAGAAATTAAACATACCTCTTGACCTACAATCAATTATGGCCCAGGAAACTTCAAGTAATTTCTGGATGTTATGGAAAAAGGCATCATCACTGATATTTTTACTTGGGGGCGGGGGGGGGAGGAGGAGGAGGAGGAGTGGGGTGATTTTGTTTACTTTTCTTAATCCAACGCTTTTCTCCCGTCAAGTCCGAGTTACTGAAAACGTATAATAATGAACCGACTTTTAAGATGATCAAACACTTCTACGAACGTCAGATACCGAGCGGGGAGGGGGGCAGACAGACAGAGAGAGAGGTGGATAGACAACATTGCTGAGTGGACAGGGAGGAGCTTTGTCGCCACTAAGGCACTGCCCAAAGACTGTCCAGGAGGGGGGGGGGGGGGGGGGGGGGGGGGGGGGGGGTACAGTGTTATTACAGTGTTTGGGGTTGCTGCTGCCCCAAAACTGTTCAAAGGGAGGTGACTCGTACAGCGTTTGTCATTGCAGTGCACTGCCCCATGACTGTTCAAAGGGGGGCGGACTCGTACAGTGTTTGTCACTGCAGTGCACTGCCCCATGACTGTCCAAAGGGGGGCGACTCGTACAGTGTTTGTCACTGCAGTCCTCTGCCCTATAACTGTTCAAAGGGGGGCGACTCGTACAGTATTTGTCACTGCAGTGCACTGCCCCATGACTGTCCAAAGGGGGGCGACTCGTACAGTGTTTGTCACTGCAGTGCACTGCCTATGACTGTTCAAAGGGGGGCGACTCTTACAGTGTTTGTCATTGCAGTGCTCTGCCCCAAGACTGTCAAAAGGGGGGCGACTCGTACAGTGTTTATCACTGCAGTGCACTGCCCTATGACTGTCCAAAGGGGGGGGAGGGGGGGGGGGGGGGGGGGGGGGGGCGACTCGTACAGTGTTTGTCATTGCAGTGCTCCAGTGGCACCGCTTGTGACTAGTCACAGTAACCAGACTTTGCAACGCCATTTCCGTATTTGTCGTC
>JADBJO010000003.1:627500-637500 GCA_016801955.1 Conus betulinus | reverse complement strand
CGCCATTAAGGCAGCCATACTCCAGCTTCGGGGAAGGTGCATGCCATGTGTAACGTGTCATCCATACCAAAGGCCAAACTGGCCTTCTCTTCCGAAAGTTTGTAATTGTATTTTACGTGTGTGCAAGATTATGCGTGTGTTCACACACGGAACTTCGGTTTATAGTCTCATTCGAAGGACTGTATGGGAAATGGAGTCCAAAACCAATGTTAACGAGGGAAAAATCCCCCTGAGAGAAACGGCCCGGCGGGGATTCGACCCCTGCAACCCCAGGATCACCAAGAATACGTGTCCGGCGCTCTACCACCACCCCCCCCAGCTATTCCGGCCCCCACTCGCACATCCGATTCCGAAAACTTCCGTGTCAAATGGACAGACTTAGTTATTCCACCGGGAACTATTGTTCATGATCTAGTCAAAACCTCTTTTCTTTTTTCATTGTTGGCGCTCATATACGAGCAAATGAAGGTATATGTTGTAGGGAAATCTGACAGTCAATGTTTTCGTGGTATCAGGGTTTACTCACACACATCATCGTACTCTCCATGTCAGCAAACGAAACTTTAGCCGTGACACTGAAAGCCGAAGCAAGAGCAAAACAAGGAAGAGGTTACGCACCTGTCGAAAAAGACCACTAACTCAGCATCGTTTGTGACAGGGGATCGCGGAAACGGGATTAATTTCTAACTAAAAGGAAAGGCGTTTAAGTCTGAAAACGACTGTCTGCCCTCCCTTGGCTGATGAAGTCAGTGAGAGGATGAGTTTGTCGCTCACTCTCTTTCTGTCTCTGTGCCGCTGAAGAAAAAAAAAATTCAATCTTCCTCGTTGGCAGATCACTTCCAAACCCTCCCCCACCTTTCTTTGGAAAGCAAGACAATACAAATAAAATCACAAAAGAGACCCAGCACAAACATGTGCGCATCTGTTGAAATAATCACTAGTTTACAGGCTCGTTTGCGGTGAGGTCGCTCAAAAGGGGATTTAATACTGTAGAGTAGCTCCACAACAGGGAAAGCCGTTAAGTTTGAAACGTCAGAGCGTCTTCATCCTTAGCTGATAAACGTCAGCATGAGATGGATTTTGCGCCTTATTCTCTATTTGTTTGTTTGTGCCGCTCGGGAGAAAAGAAGAAAATTTCAACGTTTCTGATTCGTAGAGCCAGATCGCCTCCCGCCCTCTAGCTCAACCTCACCCTACCCCTGTGTTTCAAGTAAGAAAAACAGACAAATAAACTCACAACAGAGACTATACACAATCAAAGGTTATTCAATTCGAAGCACAGCATGGAAGTACGTGGGCATCCGCTGAAACTAGCCACTAGTTCATAGCCTGGCTTGCAGCGGGGTCTCTAATACTGACGAATAGTTTCAACAACTGAGAGAGCTGTTAAGTCCGAAACATCAGACTTTGGGTGATAAAGTCAGCGTTGAGATGGATTGAGCTGCTCCTCACTCTTTCCATTTCTTTCATTGCGCTGCATCGTAAAAAAAGGGAAAAAGTTCAGCCTTTCTGGTTCCGAGAGCTAGGTCGCCCCTATCCCACCCCCCCCCCCCCCCCCCATCCCCCCCTTTTTTTTCTCCCCCCCCCCCCCCCCCCCCCCAAACAAAAAAGAAAATGCAACTAAACTCACAAAGGAGACTACAAATCGAATTTTATTTAATCAAAGTACAGCTCACAAGTATGTGCACATCCATTGAAAGTGAGCACTAATTCACCGTCCCGTTTGCAATGGAGTCGTGAATACGGGATTTAAAACCAAGGAGCAATTTCAACAGCAGGGAAAGTCGTTAAGGCAGAAAACGACAGCCTGTTTTTCACTTAGCTGATTTAAGTCAGCGTCAGGTGGATTTTATGGTTCACACTCTTTCCATTTCCCTTCGCGTCGCCAGGATCAAAAAGGAAAACCTTCAGCCTTTCTTGTTCCTATACCAAGGTCGCTCCCCTCCCCCCCCCCCCCCCCCCTTTTTTTTCTTAAAAACAAAGAAAAATACAAATTTGCATAAGGAGACGGCTTATCAAATCAAAGCTTATACATTTCACAGGACAAAACGTAACTATGTGCGCAGCCGTTGAAACTAACAACTAACTCACAGCCTCGTTTGCTACCTCTGTCACGAAAAAGAGATTAACTTCTGATGAACACCTTCAACAACAGGGGCAAGCCGTTCAGTCTCAAACGTCAGACTGTCTTTCTCTTTCGCTAAGTCAGCGTCAGGTGAATTTTGTGACTCATTCTCTTTCCATGTCTTTCTTTGCTTTGCGCCTTAGGGGGGGGGGGGGGGGGGGGGGGGGGGGGGGAAAATGTTAAGCCCTTCTCGTTCCGCGCGTCCTCCTCCCCATCTTTTTTTTTTTCTTAAATAAAAAAAAAATTCAAATTAACTTGCAAAGGAGAAAACAAATCAAAGCTTTTTCAAAGATCTGCACGCGGATTTAGCGCGCATCCGTCGAAAGTGACATCACTAATTCACATCATCGTTTGCAGTAGGGGAGCGAAACCAGGACTAGATACTGATGAGTAACGTCAACAACAGGGGGAGCCGTTCAGTGTGTACCGTCAGACCGTCTTTCCCTTAGCTGATCAAGTCAGCGTGTGGTGGATTTTGTGGATTACTCTCTTTCCATTTCTTTTTTTTCTTTTTTGTTCCGCTCGGGCAAAAAAAAAAAAACTTTTCTTCTTCATAGTGCAAGGCTGCCACCTTCCCGGGGCAAAAATACACAAAATAAAGCACAAGCTTTTGTTAGAACTTCATAGAGTTTGTTCAAGGCTGCCACCAGACCTAAAAACACGCACGAAAAATACACAAAACCTAAAACACGCACAAAACAACGCTTTGTTAGAACTCCAAAAAGAGTTTGTTCAGACCTTACGAACAGCAGACCTAAAAGACGCACAAAACAATACTGTGCTTTGTTAGTACTCCAATAAGAGTTTGTTCAGACCTTACGAACAGCAGACCTAAAACACGCACAAAACAATACTGTGCTTGTTAGAACTCCAAAAAGAGTTGTTTCAGACCTTACGAACAGCGGACCTAAAACACGCACAAAGCAATACTGTGCTTTGTTAGAACTCCAATAAGAGTTGTTCAGACCTTACGAACAGCGGACATAAAACACGCACAAAGCAATGCTCTCCAGAGGCCTGTCGACAGGACAATTAATAAACCTGTGCCCGGCTGAAACACTGCCGAGCAGGGATGATTTCTGGTCCGCGCGCGCGTGTGCGTGTGTGTGTGTGTGTGTTGTGTTGTGTTGTGTGTGTGTTGTGTGTGTGTGTGTGTGTGTGTGTGTGTGTGTGTGTGTGTGTGTGTGTGTGTGTGTGTGTGTGTGTGTGTTGTGTGTGTGTGTGTTGTGTTGTGTGTGTGTGTGTGTGTGTGTGTGTGTGTGTGTGTGTGTGTGTGTGTGTGTGTGTGTGTGTGTGTGTGTGTGTGTGTGTGCGTGCGTGTGTGTGTGTGTGTGTGTGTGTGTGTGTGTGTGTGTGTGTGTGTGTGTGTGTGTGTGTGTGTGTGTGTGTGTGTGTGTGTGTGTGTGTGTGTGTGTGTGCATTTGTGTGTGCGTGCGTGCAAAAATGTAAGATAACAGCATAAAGGAGGTGGGAGGACATTCATCCACTGTCACAAAATTGTTTATTGGGTTAATCTCGGCACTGGGAGCGCTTCTGGTGAAAAGCTGACGAAATACCGCAGGACAAATGAGAGAGAGAGAGAGAGTTGAGAGAGAGAGGAGAGAGCAGAGAGAGAGAGAGAGAGAGAGAGAGAGAGAGAGAGAGAGAGAGAGAGAGAGAGAGAGAGCGAGTATTCTGTGGGGCAAAGCACCATAATAACAAGAGGCAGAAACCAAATTTTTTCAGGCGTCTCAGAAAATACAGGAGCAAATATCACAGTCCAGTCCAGTCATAGGTCATGCTAGCAACCACGCTAGACGCGTTTGTCTCAACTGAAAAGCTTTATGCACTTAAAATACTAACTCACGTATGGTTCCTTTCATCATTCGATGCCATTAATCAGCAAATTCAAAATAAATTTAAATTTACTTAGTATCTTTTTCTCGGAATAAGTCGTTTTAGAACCGTACATATGGAGCCAAAATGAACCACATTATCATTTGAGTCCTTATGCTGCGGGCATAATAGCTCATCAAAAATAGATGTTTTTTTTAGCGGTACAAATGTTCGTTGATTTCATATGTACCAAATCTGAACCTGTATGAACAAACCGTAGATATTTCCCCATATTTCACAAGAGATACAGTTTCTACAAATGGTTAGATGCATTACATTGATAACTGTAAACCTTCAACTCCATTTCATGTGCCTTTCCTAGTCCTGCATCTACTATCAATTAATCTCTGGTGTGGAAGTTTCTACAAATGGTTAGATGCATACACATTGATAACTGTAAACCTTCCACGCAATTTCATGTGCCTTTCCTAGTCCTGCATCTACTATCAATTAATCTCTGGTGTGGAAGTTTCTGCAAATGATTAGATGCATTACATTAATAATTGTAAACCTTCCACGCCATTCATGTGCCTTTCCTAGTCCTGATCTACTATCAATTTATCTCTGGCGCAGAGTTTGCACACAAGTCTTTTCTTGACTCACTCTTTGGCATTCCTATATGTAATCAAAGTAAAGTTCACAAAGAAATAATCTTGTTCGATACGCAGCTATTTTTTTTCCATCTGGAGTCTCAGTCGCATAACATAACAGATTTCTTGGTAGTCGATCAGTCTACTTTTTCAGTGGCATGAACCGATGCCGGATGCATTCAATTACCGACTTTATATAGACTGGCTGTTTGTTGTTGAGAGAGAGAGAGAGAGAGGGAGGGAGAGACAGGGGACAGAGAGACAGACAGACAGACAGACAGACAGACAGAGACCCTTTGACTCTGACAGGTAGCTAATGTATTAACGTCATTAAGCGGATCATCCCGTCATGTGAAGATGGCCGAACCTTCAAAGTGTTTCTGAAATCATCAGAATGTTTGAATAGGGGTTCCAGGCATTTTAAAGCAGAACCATGACCCTTTTTTATACAAAAAACGTTTTTTTTCAAAAATCAATGATGACTTGCTACGAAATAAATAAATAGGGTGGGACAGAGTGGGGAGAAAGAAAATGGGAATGGCAATGGTCGCCTAAAAATGAACAATTTAATCCTTCGCCACCAGCATTTGACAACCATCCATGTCTGTTTTGAAAACTTTCTATTCTATTCATCTCTCTTGTCCATGGTCACCTATCGCAAGCTGATTCAAACTCATCAGATGCACTCGGCCTCAGACCTCTAACTAGGTGTACGCCTTGCAGGACCAGACAAAGGGCGGGAAGCGGGGGTGCCTTGGGTTTCTGGACATTCCCTCCTCTCTCTGCTGCTGCAGAAGGTAGAATTTTGGCCAGATGCATCCCTCTTCCTTACTGGCAGAGGATCCGAGTGCATGTTTTGGAACCGCCCCTCTCATAAGACTGGTCTGATCCTGCTTTGGATCAAAGAATACCTAGTGATTGTTATTGTGTATGTGTGTGGTAGACACATGTGGCGGTGGGCAGGGCTTCAAATTTGGACTTTGCAAAGTTTCAGAAGCGTTTACATACTCATGGGCACCTCACATATTTTTCTGTTTGTGTAACCCAACCGCCATAAAATAATTTTCAAGGAACCGACAGAAAATGCCGCCCCCACTGATTCTGATGGCTGAAAGAATCCAGTCGAGTTTAATTCAGGAATTTTATACAATGATGACATTCTGAATCGCCCAGCCCCAGTGTCATGTATTCATTCGACAATAGGTGAAATTGTGTATTGTAAGAAACTTCGATCACACGTTCATATCATCGCCAATCAAGTTATGTATGATGTAAGCATTCAGTTACATGTTTGTAATATACCCGACCAGATTGCGTATTGCATGAACTTTTAATCACATTTTAGTACCATAGCCAATTAGATTGCTTATCCAATGAAACTTCAGTTTCATATTCATGCCGTAAAAAAAATCAGAGTGTACATCGTATGAATTTTCAAGCACACCTTAACATTGTAACCAATCGTACAGTTCATGATATGAATCTACAGTCCCTAATTTGTTCGTGCCATAACAAGCAGACTGTGCATAATGCTTCAGTCAAGTGTTCGTATCCAAATCATTCAGCGTATTGTACGGACCTTCAGTCACACGTTAATACCGTAACCAATTACACTGTTCATCGTGTGAATCAACAATTTCATGTTCGTGCTATAACTAATCAGACTGTACATGATGTTTCAGTTAAGTGGTCGTACCCAAATCAATGAGACTGTTCATTGTAGGAACCTTCAGTCACGTTTTCGTGCGGTAATCAGACCATGCATGATAGGGGTCTTCAACTACATTTCAGGCCACAACTAATCGCATTGTACTCAGCATGACCCCGCTCTTCCCAGTTTCCGTTAGTCTCATTGGTAGCTTTAGGAACCCATCAGAGCGTGATTTCTTTTCTGCCGTAGTGATGAGAACTTTACCACTATTACTGAGCTCTTTGTGGCACATGGCGGGGAGACCAAAGCCGACGTAAACCTCTCTGTAACAGCAGGTCCAGTGGAACCCATGCACTATCAGGGAAGGGTTTTTTTCTGACGTTTTTTCTTCTGTTTCTTTAAGCTCCCTTTAAGTTTCCTATTTATGTGTTCCCGAGTACATAACAGTTAAGTGTATGAAGTAAAGAGAGAGAGAGAGAGAGAGAGAGAGAGAGAGAGAGAGAGTTATTGTCGCTGCTGCTGCTGCTGCTGCTGCAGCTGCTGTTGCTTTTTGTTATTGTTGTATTCATATTTCAGTTCACATCTAAATGTTGACAATCATCGTTTCGCAAAATTAATTTTGCGTCTATCACTTTTCTGCAGAAATATATACACATGCTCTCTCTCTCTCTCTCTCTCTCTCTCTCTCTCTCTCTCTCTCTCTCTCTCTCTCTTTTCTTTCTTTCTTTCTCCCCGCGCGCGTGCGCGCGCGCGCGTGCGTGTGTGTGTATTTATGTGTTTGCGTGCTAGCATGCATGCAGTCATGCATGCACGCGCGCATGTGTTTGAGTGTATATGTGTGTGTGTTTGTGTGTGTGTGTGTGAGCGTATATGGGTGCATGCGTGCGTGGTTGACGCCTATGTGTACTTATGTATATGTGTGCATGCCTGCGTGTGAGCGCCACGCATGCGTTTTGTCTGTTAGTGTGTGTACGTATGTGCGTGCTTTCTTTTGTGTGTGTATATGTGTGTGTGTGTGTGTGTGTGTGTGTGTGGTGTGTGTGTGTGTGTGTGTGTGTGTGTGTGTGTGTGTGTGCGCGCGCGCGCGCGCGTGCGCTCGTATGTGTGTGTGTGTGTGTATGTTAGAGAGAGAGAGAGAGGGGGGGAGAGAAGGCGCATGTGTGTATGTGTGTCTGTCTGTCTGTGTGCGTGCGTGCGCTTGTGCGTGTGTTTGCGCGCTTGCGCGCGTGCGTATGCGTGTGCGTGTATATATATATATATATATATATATATATATATATATATATATATATATATATATATATTATATATATATATATATATATATATATATATATATATGCGTGTGTGTGCGTGTGTGTGTGTGTGTGTGTGTGTGTGTGTGTGTGTGTGTGTGTGTGTGTGTGAGGAGGGAGGTCGAAAGAAAGAGGACTCTACACAGTGAAATATTGACTCTGTCATCGACAGTGATGCGGGACTTTCCCTGTGTATGTCTCAGTTTGTGCCAGACTGCGGCATAGAGCAATACCGTGTTCCAACAGGATCGACTATGACATCTCTTGATGTCAGAACCAGTAGTTTTTCGTAGCTTTCGTCAACTATCCGTCTCTCCCTCCTCTGAGTGATAATCATCATCACTCGCGGGTGTTGAACAGAGACACCCCAGATGCAATCAAAGGCAACTCTATCGCAAGCACAATCCAGCCATTTCCCAGAGCTGCCAGTGAGGGATTGAATGATAAACACACACACACACACACACACACACACACACACACACACACGCACGCACGCACGCACGCACGCGCGTATGCACGCACAGGAAGACGAGACAGAGAAACAAGCCAGGACAACAAGTGTAGAAATAGCAACTCTGCGTGAAACGATTAGTCATGGTACGCCTCCAGTCTTGTCTTCTTACACTTTCTGAAATGTAGTTTGATTCGCTTTTCTCTCTTCCTCATTGTTCTTTTTTTCCCTCTCCCTCTCTCCTTCTCCTTCTCCTCCTGCTCCTACTCCCCTTCCTTTCCCTTATCCTCCTCCTCCTCCTCCTCCTCGTCCTCCTCCGCCTCTTTCATCATCATCATCATCATCATCGTCATCATCATCATCTTTTTTTTCTTCTTCTTCTTCTTCTTCATCTTCCAAAATCGGTCTGATAGAACTAGAGATAAGTCCAGTTTACTGTGTAATCCTCGGAACAAAACATCCCAAATTCCGTTGTTTTACCATTAAAAGGATTGGGTAGCTGTCTTTCGAACGCACGTGTTACGCCTATGGACGTCGAATTTTGCCAAACTAGTCAAAGACATAGAAAATAATAATTATATAATAGTTTTCGACTCAAAACCAGCGTAGCTTACCTGACCTCCCCTCTCCCCCCCTCCCCCCACACACACACACTCCCTAATTTCCTATCCAATTCACCCACCCATGACTATTCAAGGTCTTCCCTTAAAAATGTGGATGTGCAAAAGAGCTCGATTCAGATGTGGCGCGCCACAAACGACTATGAAAAGGCAAATCTCTGGTTGTTCTTCATCATCATACGTCATTTCCTAGACGTATTTATTGTTTTTCTTTTCATGTCACAAGTCCTGAAGACGGTCTTTGACCGAAACGTTGTTGATAGTTGTTCTGTTTTTCTTTGCAAGTCTCCGAGCTTTTTGCTTTCGGATTCCAAAGAATGTTATTGATATCAAAAGATATATATGCAGAGAGAGAGTAGTCAGTCATACTTCAGAGTGATCAAACCATTGTCAGATAACCAGGAGCTGACACGGGCCGACAGTTTAATGAACGACCTTGACTTGGACTTTCAGAGGGATGCTTTTCTCTCACCGATGACCAGGTGGTCACACTGAAGAAAGGGGTTGCAGAGCGAGTAAAGTTTCAGGTAAACAAATACGTTGGTTTTTCAATAAACCACTTAGCAACAAGAAAGAGGGAAATGTTGCTCTCTCTCTCTCTCTCTCTCTTTCCCTCTCTCTCTCTCTCTCTCTCTCTAACAAGGTGTGTTCGTTACTGGTTGAAAATAACATAAATGGAAATTAAGATTGTCCAGAAGAACATGTAAAACGTTCAGTAACATGGATATAAGATGGGGAAGCTCTGTGTGTGTGTGTGTGTGTGTGTGTGTGTGTGTGTGTGTGTGTGTGTGTGTGTGTGTGTGTGTGTACACAAATGCGATGGTTGAATAGACTAATACGAATTTGGTCTGGTCATGCTTGGTCGTAACAACGTGTATGGAACGTATCTGAGTTTGTTCGGACATTTTGGGAAAAGACCAGTCGACTGCAGAATGGCCAGACTGGCCATGCCATGGTCAATATAGTGGCCAGTCTGCTAACAAGTTCTAATCTACCCTTTATGTTCCAACTTATTCATTAGTTGAAAAGGAAAGTCATCTAAGATATATTATGGGACATTACTGATCAGGAATTTCTGACCTTTTCTTCATCATTCTGTCGTGATAGGGAACATAATAATAGCTTTGTTATCTGTTCATTTTGTAAAGGTGGCGGAGAAAATGAAGTCAACTTTGTGTTTTGTTGTCCGTCGTTGAATGATCTTAGGAATCGGTTAACCCATCAACATTTTTTGTCATGTTCCTTTACCTTGACTCTCAGTATTTGTTAGATCTACAAACAAACAAAACGATGAAACTTTTTGCTATTTACTTATACAACGCGTTTAAGATTTCATAAAACAATATTTAGATAGTAAGTTTAATGTTGTGCATTACTTCATATTTGGACT
>JADBJO010000003.1:610000-615000 GCA_016801955.1 Conus betulinus | reverse complement strand
TTGCCATTGTATCAGTGTTAGCTTCGTGAATGAATGGGGGGGGGGGGCACTTAGACTGGCTTTGGCAAGATAAAGAGGTGTTGCGTACGTCAACAAAGTGTGCTCCATCTCAGTCACATCGGATTCTGATTGTGTAGAGGGTGTCAGGAATGTTAAGTACGTATCTCAGCAAATCAGAAACCCTCTTTCCTTTTTACTCCCTCTGTACCAGCCTTTATTCTACTCCTCCCCTTCTCTCTCTCTCTCTCTCTCTCTCTCTCTCTCTCTCTCTCTCTCTCTCTCCCTGTGTGTACATATGTGTGTAGTATGTGCACACACGTGTGTGTGTGTGTGTGTGTGTGTGTGTGTGTGTGTGTGTGTGTGTGTGTGTGTGTGTGTGTGTGTGCATGATCGCATGACAGCATCTCTCTCTCTCTCTCTCTCTCTCTCTCTCTCTCTCTCTCTCTCTCTCATTCTGTGTCTCTGTCATTCCCTCGCTCTCTCTCTTATATTAAGACACAATACAACTTAACTCTAGTCTACAACCCTGCCAGCAGAGATCTCTCGGTCAATCTGCTCGTGAAACTATCTGTCCATCTCCATGTTCTTCAGCAAAGAGGTCACTGACTCTCTGCCCACACCACCCCATCCCTCTTACCTAACTCCCTCACCGCCTTTACTCCGCTTTGTGGAGTTCATCAGGTTATGTCATGACCCATCAACAACAGTGTGGTCTCTCTGTGTGTGTGTGTGTGTGTGTGTGTGTGTGTGTGTGTGTGTGTGTGTTTGCGTGTGTGTGTGTGTGTGTGTGTGTGTGTGTGTGTGTGTGTGTGTGTGTGTGTGTGTGTGTGTGTGTGGTGTGACAGAGAGAGAGAGAGAGAGAGAGAGAGAGAGTGCGTGTGTGTGTGTGTGTGTGTGTGTGTGTGTGTGTGTGTGTGTGTGTGTGTGTGTGTGTGGGACGTGTATGTATGTGTGAGTGTGTGTGCGTGCACATGTATGTATGTATGTATGTGTGTGTGTGTGTGTGTGTGTGTGTGTGTGTGTGTGTGTGTGTGTGTGTGTGTGTGTGTGTGTGTGTGTGTGTGTGTGTGTGTGGACGTGTATGTATGTGTGTGTGTGTGCGTGCACATGTGTGGTGTGTGTGTGTGTGTGTGTGTGTGTGTGTGTGGTGTGTGTGTGATAGCTGCTGTCACTTTGACATTTTGGTGTCATTGTTATTTTCAGCTGGAGAAAGTTCTTAGCCAGAACGTGCGTGGTCTGATTCAGATTCAGCCTCCACAGCAATGATACATGGTGCGGTCCTCTGGCGGGGACAAGCAACGTCAACTGAAATGGAAAGGGCAGCCTCAGACCAGAAAGAAACTCTGTAGTATTCTTTTCAGTATCCCCATATTTCAGCATCCTGATTGCAATCAACAGGCGTTAAAAAACCTGTCTCAAAGTCCATGCCCCATCACGCCCTACTCCCATGGTGACCTCAGGTTGGGTTTCTCCTCCACGTCTGTGCCCTCGGCTGATTTCGTGTTGAGGTAACTCGTACTGGTGAGTTCATAGGGACTGTCGTTGGACAGACGTGGTGGAGCCTTCCGGACGGAAACGCTCATTCACACTGGCTTGGTATGTATTGTCGTCAGTAGCAGGCTTATCAGATGGTATTCTGCGTACGTCAGATTAACCCTTGAACGCCATCGGAGTGACTCTTCAGCAGTGCAGTGTCTCTTCTGGTGGGTTGCCTCTTGAGGGTGAACATTGACTGCTCTCTGTGGATTGCTGGTGGCGGGAACTGTGGCGAGAGAAAGCAGGTGGAGGCCATGGATGGGGAGACGGTGTGAGTGTTGGTGGGGGGGGGGGGGGGGGGGGGGGGGAGGAGGGGGGCAAATGCCACTGGCATTGCATGAAGGATGAGACGGAAAAAGATGTTCATCTGCACACAGTCTGATGATTTTGCTAGGCTTCTGTTCCTCCGTATATCAAAATGCCTTGGCCTTACTCTATAGGAAGGCTTTGTTTGTGTTAGTGCCAAGAAGGTAAAGTAGGTAAGAACATTTTCGATATTCAAAGACACCGATCCAACGAAGAGGAACTGAGTCACGTAAAGAATGGCGTTTCCCCCCAGTCGTCACCAAACTTCCCCAGACAACAGGGGATTGACGGTCTTGTCAGCTACCAGTCAAAACGAAGTTAACAGAATTCGGCGAATCAAGTGGCCTGACACACACACACTCTCTCTCTCTCTCTCTCTTTTTTCTTCTTCTTCTTCTTCTTCTCTCTTTCTCCTCCCCCTTCTTCTTCTCCTTCTCTCTTTTTTTCTCCCTCTTTTTCTCCTCCTTCGTCTGTCTCTGTCTCTGTCTGTCTATCTGTCTGTCTGTCTGTCTGTCTCTCTCTCTCTCTCTCTCTCTCTCTCTCTCACTCTCCCAGTTTATTCTCTCTCGCTAACTTTTTCAACTTTTGGAGATCAATATCTTAACCCCCCCCCCCCCCCCCTCCCCCCCCCCCTCCCCGTCCCCCCCCCCCCGTCCCCCCCCCCCCCCCCCCCCCCCCCCCCAGCGCCATCTCCATCCACTTCTCCTCTTTGAACGAGGATACCTCTTTTCATCTTATTCCCCAAAATGTTCAGAGCACGTTCAGCCATAACAAACACTGAAAATGGTTCACATGTATGGACACAGCACCGGCAGATTTCTACATGACATCTGTCCCCCCTGTTTGATGGAGAGAAGAGGATACTTCTTTTCATCTTATTCCCCAAAAATTGTTCAGAGCACGTTCAGCCATAACAAACACTGAAAATGGTTCACATGTATGGACACAGCACCGGCAGATTTCTACATGACATCTGTCCCCCCTGTTTGATGGAGAGAAGTTACATGTTGGCATGTTTGTCCAGATTCCACTCCCACAGACATCTACATTGCTCAATACGTGCATCCCCTCCTTTCCTCTACTCTCTCCACCCCTCCCCCTCTCTTCCTCCCCCAATGCCTCAGTCTCGTTCCCTGACTGGTACCAGTAACTCTTCATTCTTTCCCTTCCGTCCACTAAAACAGAGGGAGATGGAGAGAAAGGAGACTGGGAGGGGGGGGGGGGGGTTGAAGAAAAGAAGTGTGCCGTATGAAATCATGTGGCGCAGCTAGGACCAGATACTTTGTTTCTATACCACAAAGTATCTTTCTTCAGAGGCCACAAACAATAGGTACAAAGCGCACGGAATAATACTCCCCAAATGAGCGTGAACAGTCACAAGAATACTACCCAGATAACTACCAGCAGCAGAATTGAGTTTCTGTAGCTGTTTTACATAGCGTGGTAAAAGAAATAATAAAGCGTTCCTTTGTACCTTGCTTTGCGTGCTTTCAGAGTTAAGTCTTTCCAGGTGGGACACGAAGCATGTCGGGGCGTGGAAAGAAAAGACATTTCTAGAGGAAAAAGAAAAAGAAAGAAAGAAACTAACTAACGTTTCAGGACAAAGACCCGTCCTCAGGTTTGTAATGGGGCCAAGTGAGAGTACGGTTAAAAAAAAAAAAAAAAAAACAACAACCAAAACTACACTGGCAACTTCGATTTGCTTTAAAAAAAAAAAACTGTCACGAAAAGTCTTCTTTATCATCACACACTCTTCGTTCTGCTTCTAATGTCAATGTTTTTGTTCGGTTTCGTTTCTTCATCAAAGACACTGCAGATCAGAGTTTTCGTAGGCATCTTCTTTTCTTAACGAAACAAACTTTGTGTGTTCGCTGTGGTGCTAGTTTTGGTTTCCGGACAGCATCTGTTTCTCCCCCCATCCTTATTTGCGTGCTTGCATATTTAATGCGGAACCTCCCTTCCTCCTAAGGACTGCGTACACACACACACACAAAAAAAAAAAAAACTACTAACGTCCTGAACAGCATACTGATTTATTCCCTTTTCTTTTCAGTTTCTTCTTGTACATTTTCAATTGAAGAAGTGATTCAAATCGAGCCATTATGTTTGTCTGTTGGTCTATCTGTAATCCTCTCTCTTTCTCTCTCTCTCTCTCTCTCTCTCTCTCTCTCTCTCTAATTTTCCGCGCGTGTTCTCTCCCTCTCTCTCCCTCGGGGGGGGGGGGGGGGGGGGGGGGGGGGGGGGGGGGGTCACGTGGTTTAACACGAAGCGACAGGGCGCCATTTGTTTAAGCTGCGAAAATTATTTTCGGTTAGTCTTTGACAATGCCAGTTACTGGACTTCCAGCGACTGTGGAGACAGCCCTGAGCACTCTGCTAACCGAGAACACAGTGTCAAGCTGGAAAATTGCAGGTGAAGGCAGCAACACCGTCGTCGTCCTACGACTGAAGCCAGCCGTCCCGGTCACAACAACAACAATGGCGGATCCTGTCTTGAATCGAGGAACGCGAGTTTAATATTACCGAAAGAAACCGCCCAGCCAGGTGCGACGTGATCAGGAACGAGCAGCAGCAGCAAATACACGGCTTGAACAGGTTGGTGCAGATAACGGAAACGCTTGTGTAGTGAATCAACTTGTGTTGTTTGACACAGAAGTTGAAGATCACAGTTTACAGTGCACTACACATGATGTTATTGAACGCATCAAGCCTACAGATGTTGACAGCGAGACTGACACGTCCAATGTTAAACACAGTCTTCTGCCTTCGTACTCCAGTCAGTCTGAGTGCGACATCGTAACCAGGAGATCCAGCACTCTGTCATCGACACAGGCCTTTAACATTCTATCGACGAAAACAGTGGCAGGCTTTGACACGGGTGTGGTGAAAGACTATGTCAGCACTTTGACTGATCGGCAAGTTCAGAGACGGTTGAGGGATAAGCACAGAAACTTAGCGTTCCGAAAGACCGCGCTTCACCAGTCAGATGGCGTGGGTGGGTGTGTTACTGTTCGAATCGGATGACATTGTTTTAGAGTTCGCCTGCGATCCGAGTTCGGAAGACAACTGTCTATTCTGGTTTGTCGAGCAGGAATACAAGAACATGTCGTCGGAAGAACGTGTTAAACTCTCCGTCCTGCGCAAAGGAAGACGTGCCAG
>JADBJO010000003.1:602500-605000 GCA_016801955.1 Conus betulinus | reverse complement strand
ACACACACACACACACACACACACACACACACACACACAAACGCAGTGACTCTATTGGATTCGTACCTTGGGAATCTGTTTGCCATCGTACTTTGCAGCAAAGAGAAAGCCCTTCGTACCTTCCTACTAAACTGGGCCTTGATCACAGTTTCCACTATCAGCTAGCCCTTTTTTTTTTTCTTTTACGTTCTGGGACCGATAGATAGAACGGAAATGAAGCGATCAAAAACTGCACAAAAAATTGATACGCCTTTTCATTCGTCGGTGGGTACGTTAGGGGCATGCGTGAGCGCGCACGCGTGCGTGCGCAATCGCGCGCACGCACGCACGCACACATGCGCGCGCACACACACACACACACACACACACACACACACACACACACACACTTGCGCGCAAGCACACTCACATATATTCCCATACAGATGCATTTTTACATCATCCATTCTTATCTCTGTTGTGCGTCAATTCTTGTGCCCCTTTCGTTTAAACTAACTAACTCTCTCTCTCTCTCTCTCTCTCTCTCTCTCTCTCTCTCTCTCTCTCTCTCTCTCTCTCTCTCTCTCTCTCTCTCTCTCTCTCTCTACTGTGTTGAAAGAGAATCTCTCTTTTCTGACTGCTCCCCTTCCCCCACCCTTCTCTCTCTGTCTTTCTGTCTGTCTCTGTCTGTCAGTTTTCTCTCTCTCTCTCTCTCTCTCTCTCTCTCTCTCTCTCTCTCTCTCTCTCTCTCTCTCCGCTCTCTCTCTCTCTCTCTGTCCCCTTCCTTTTGCACCAGTAAGCTTCTTATCGTCCTATTTTCGTCAAGTTCAGGGCAAGTTCAGTTACAACAGACATCGAAATTGCTTCACATGCACGAGGAATCACTGGCGGGATTCCACATAAAAACTGTCGCTATTTCTGCTCAGTAAAAAGTTCCATCGTTCAAGACACGTATCTCTATACTGTCCTCCTACGCCCCCCCCCCCCCCTCCCCCCCGCTCCCACCATGCTTCAACTTCGTTCCCCGACAGCCGCCCCATACCTTTGCCTTTCCTCCTCCTGCCGGTAGAAACAACGACAAAGGGACACAATAATTCAGCACTGAGTTATCGTACTTTTGTTGCGGACAGAGCCATAAACTTTGCTCAGAACTGAAATTACGGCGTCAAACAGCGTCTTATTGTTTACTGGTTTTGCTTCAGTTTTTGTTTGTTTGTTCCTTTGTTTACCTCTTTTGTTTTGTTTCGTTCTATTAACACGTCTTTTTCGTTCGAACATTCCCCACGGTCAAGCTATAGCAAATTTAGATAACGCCTCCATAAATTCTTAAGAAACTTTCCTGCAGTGAGATTCCATGAAATGCCTCTTAATGTCTGATTTTTTTAAAGACTGACAAGGAGAGCAATCTAAGGAGAAAGGTGAGAAGAACAGGAGCGAGGCGAAGGTTAAAAACTAACTTTGCGGTAGTCCATAGTCGTTGCTGGGAAAATGTACGGTTTGTCTTCGCTAACAGCTAGTTGAAAGTGTGATCATGCTTGTGTCACGAGAGGGTTAAGCTGGCTTTACAAATGAATCGGCCAACGAGCCGCAAACTGACGTATGTCTAATGTGCTCAGCCAAACAAGCTGGTCTTATTCCGAGGTTAAAGTGTACGTACAATAACGCACACGACAAGACTCACCAAATGGCTGTCAACAAAAGAAGTCTACTGCCTGCAGTCACGATAGGGGTACTGTTGTCTGCGTTTAATACAATAATCATGATACTACTACTACTACTACTACTACCACTACTACTACTACTACTACTACTACTATTACTACTGATAAAAATAATAAACGATAACATAGCATTCACAAAGTGCCTTGCCAAAGGTTCTAGGTGCTGACAATCCACACTCCCGTATACACAACGGGCTGCCTACCTGGTAGTGCCGACTGAGGGGCTGCCTGCTGGCGCTTCATTCAGTCGTTTCCTGTGTCATCCACTCGATATTGTTCACTGAATTTCCTTACTTCCTTCATTCTTTCAATTTCAATTTGCACAGTCTTTATTTGTCACGTCTGAAGAATAACATGTCTGTTTTCGTTTCATGTTTGTTGAATAAACGCGACTTTATATCTTGTTGTGTGTATTCGTTTGTATCTTAGCTTGTTTTCGGTCACTCTTGTTTCAGTCTTCTTAGAAGGACACGAAGTATAAAGAAAAGGGTGGGTGCCTTGGCTTTGGAAGGAAAGTCTGTTTAAAAAAAGCGCCAACTTTTCATCCCATAGACCCTTCCTCCAGGCCAATGAGGGGACAGGAGAACGAGGCAAAACGGACATAGGGGACAGGAGAACGAGGCAAAACGGAATGGGTAGCTTCACGAATGAGGGGTCCAACATAGGGGACAGGAGAACGAGGGTAAAACGGAATGGGGAGCTTCTTCACGAATGAGGGGTCCAACATAGGGGACAGGAGAACGAGGCAAAACGGAATGGGGAGCTTCACGAATGAGGGGTCCAACATAGGGGACAGGAGA
>JADBJO010000003.1:590000-597500 GCA_016801955.1 Conus betulinus | reverse complement strand
CCCTTTCTCCCCTGCCACCTCTCCCTCCCTGACAAAAACACAACCAATTATACACCCCCACCCCCCCCGCCCCCCCTTTCCCCCCCCCCCCCCCCCCACCTCCCCCCCCCCCCCCCCCCTCTCAGCACTTGTACTCTGATCACACAACGCGGCTACCCCCGCAATAGGAGGCCCTATGTGACGTGCCCCCCCCCCCCCCCCCCCCCCCTCGTCCCACGCGCCTCCGCCCCCATCTCAGTTGTGCTAGCTGCTCGGTCGATGATCCAGGGTGTTGGCGTCAGAAGTTGTCTTAACATGGATGAGTAGTGAGGTTCGGAGGTCTTTGGTACCCCATTCTGGAGCCATAGCTGTCTTTTCATCGCTCTTTGAGGTTTGTGGACGATCTCCCTGACAGTGGACCGTATGCCCTGCAAATGCGTACGTGTGTGCCGTGCGCTGCTGGACTACTATGCCAAGCGCTGCTGCCTTGCATGTCCAGTAGTTCCGAGTGAGCGTCCAGGTCTGCGCGTAGGTTGTTGCCGTCGCCTAAATCTCGCAGTGACGTCTGCCGGCCTAGCCGGCGTCTGTAATCGCCTGGTCGCCTGAATGCGTGTCGCTGTAGTGTTAGTGATGACTACACTAGTTGTGCTAGTGTAGTATGTCGTAGCCTGATACGAAAAATAGAGTTGTGCGGACACATGTCACACAGAGCGCCACACCAATGGGAGCACGCACACAGCACAGGTGCTAGCACGACTGACACACACACACACTGAACATGTCCCACACCGTACACACACCAATCACACACACCCACACACATTAGCCCCCGCAAACACACACAGCACACACACATCACACCACACACTACACACACGACACACACACTACGTCAATCGCCACGCACACATCACTCTCATCTTATCATTCATGTGCTCGAACTACGGTAGCCGAGCGTAGATGCAGCACCCATCATCAGATGTCAAGCTAGTGGCTATGGTCACACTACAGCATACACAGCAGTCGATCACGACACACACCATCGTGCAACCCCACAACAATGTGTCGGTGTCACACATGCTTGCCACAAGGTTGTTGCACGAGACTGATCATCGCCATGGTCTGTGGGTTCTTTTAAATCTGCAAAGTGGTGCCTAAGACGCAACTGTCAACGCAAATGGGCATGTCCCAAAGGGCAAGAGCTGGAGTGCCATGCAGAGTCGCTAGTCTTCTTTTCTCCCGTTAGAAACAGTATTTTCTTTCGCAAAGATCGAGTCACGTTAGAAATACTGGTTTTAAAATAAGATAATGAACCTTACAAAATGTGATTGACGACAAACAGTAGAGGAGTTGTAGCAGGAGAGGTGCCCAGTATGCAGAGTTTCAGACAGACAGACTAGACAGACACACGGCCAAAACAGCACCACACGAGGACAGCCATACAGCAAACACCAATCTACATGCACTACACACGGTGCACACAGAAACAACGCACGCAGCGCACAGCGTACGAAACGACGCAAGTACGACATTGAATTAGTAGACATTGTTTTTTTGTCTACGCTCTACTACACAGTCACAATATCTGTTACACAAGAAGCAACGATAAAACTCTTGCTTTCTGAAAGACTCGCGTAAGTGAGTCTGTTCAAGATGACAGGTACGATGCATTGTAGAAGAGAAAGAAGAAGGAGTATCTTGAGCAGGAGTACTAGACAGGGGTTGCGAGAGTCGAGACTCTGACGCATGCTATATGCATCTCAATGCTAGACGACGCGCTATGCTCACTACGCACTACTTAACGTCTCGTGACACTCTGACTGTCCAGTGCATGCGCATCTCTCTCGAGAGAGCTGGAGTGTAGTCGAGAGAGAGAGCATGAGAGAGATGTCTCGCAGTAACGTACCGTGATTGCTGGTTGCGAGTTATATTTATGTGTCATTGCTCTTGTTATCTCTCTCTCTTCTCCTCTTCTCTCTCCCTCTCTTCTACTCTCTCTCTATTCTCTCTCTTTTCAAGTGCATACGAGTTTTGTCCTTTTTTTTTTTTTTTTTGTTGTCTTTTTTTCTTTTCTTTTTTTTTTTGTTTTTTCTATTTTCTTACAAACACATATTGTGTGGTGGGTTGCTATGTGCTGTCGTTGCTGTTACGTTCGTCGTGCGTGCCTGTGCGTGGGCGGGTTCACGGAATTGATTGCGTTGTGTGTGTGTTTGTGTCTGTTCGTGTGGTGTGGGTTCTGTGTGTGCTTGTTTTTTGTGTTCTTTCTTGTGTCGTGGTGTTTTTGGAACTCTGCTATGGAGAACAGAATCTCTTATGTTGTGTACTCAATCACGCTTGTGAGGCTTCATGATATTTTTTAAAACCAGTATTTTTTGACCAGTTGCTAGGACTACTTTGACAGATTAAACACACAGACACACAGTCTCACACACACACACACACACACAACACACACACACACACACACACACAACACACACACACGCGGGCGCGCGTGCACACACACACACACACACACACACACACACACACACACACACCACGCACGCACGCACGCACGCACGCGCACGCACGCGCACGCACGCACGCACGCACGCACGCACACACACCACACACACACACACACCTCTTATGCGTGCGCGTGTGTGTGAAATGAAAGTAAGAGAATAAGAGAGAGAGAGAGAGGAAGACAGAAAGAGAGAGAGAGAGATGGGAATGAGAGAGACAGACAGACAGAACAGACAGACAGACAGCCAGACAGACAGACAGAGAGAAACACTCACAGGGACAAAGGTTCCTCTTGAAGTGATGCTGTCCTTGTCACCTGGTTGGCACAGTCAGCCGCTGGAGCAGAAGGAGCGTGACGGGAAGGAAGCTGGCTAGACAAGAAACAGAACCAGACGGCGCCATTCTGAGCTCCATTCTGCATCAGTTCTTCTGTCTCCCTCGTTTACATCTCTCTCTCTCTCTCTCTCTCTCTCTCTCTCTCTCTCTCTCTCTCTCTCTCTCTCTCTCTCTCTCTCTCTCTCTCCCCTTCCCCTACCCTTTGTGCCAACCCTTTTTTTTTCAACTTTGTGGGAGAATACGTGTCAGCCACGGCACGATGATCTCCTCCCCAGTTTCAAATGAATATGGTACAGCCACAGAACATGGTGATTTCATGATTGAAGAAGGAGAGAACGTGGGCGATGAGCCTTTGTTTAAACTTCCCAGTATCTGAGAAGGAGGTGTTATCAAGAATCAACAAGCTTTAAACGAGTAGACGGGCTGCTCCAGATGTATCGTTAGTGAAATAATAAAACGAAACTTGCAAATAGCGCAGTACTAAATTTTCTTCTTGCTTTTTTTCAACAAATTATTTGAAAACGGACCCCTCACCCCCACCCTCTTCAGAAAGGCAAAGTACATCGTCATGCCAATACATTAAAAATGACACAAATCAGCCTGACATTACATAGGGGTGGCATTAACTAGTGTAATAAATGAAATGTGTCCTGTAAATAAAAAAAAATGCTGACGAAATGCATAGAAAGGAAGGGAAAAGTTCATTGAAGAGCAGGAAGGTTTAGGGATAATTACAGCGCAACAGATCAAGTATTTAGTTTGCATGCATTAACCCAGAATTAGCTTCAACGTAACAGAAATTTATGTGTGGTTTATGTGGACTTTAAAAAGCCTCCAATATGTATGTAAACCTCCCCTTGTTCCTACTGTAAAGAAACGCACAAGGGGAGATCGGGTTTCGGGAGAAAGTTGGACTAGGTTCATCCAAAACAGACAAACGAGTCAGGCCCAGTGAAGATTTTCTTTCTTTTAATTTGGTCTATAAAGCGAAAACAATAAGGGAAATAAAAGGGAAATACAAAGAAGAATAAAGGTGAAACACAAGGTAAAGGGAAAATTAAAGTAAAGGTAAAACACAAAGCAAAGGGGAAAATAAAGTAAAGGTAAAACACAAAGCAAAGGGGAAAAGAAAGTAAAGGTAAAACACAAAGCAAAGGGGAAAATAAAGTAAAGGTAAAAACACAAAGCAAAGGGGAAAATAAAGTAAAGGTAAAACACAAAGCAAAGGGGAAAATAAAGTAAAGGTGAAACACAAAGCAAAGGGGAAAAATAAAGTAAAGGTAAAACACAAAGCAAAGGGGAAAATAAAGTAAAGGTGAAACACAAAGCAAAGGGGAAAATAAAGTAAAGGTAAAACACAAAGCAAAGGGGAAAATAAAGTAAAGGTAAACACAAAGCAAAGGGGAAAATAAAGTAAAGGTAAAACACAAAGCAAAGGGGGAAAATAAAGTAAAGGTAAAACACAAAGCAAAGGGGAAAATAAAGTAAAGGTAAAACACAAAGCAAAGGGGAAAATTAAAGTAAAACAAAAAGCAAAGGGGAAAATAAAGTTAAGGGCTCTAGCAACCGTGGCATTTCTGGTGCCATCAGAACACCAACACCACACTTCACAGACTAAGGTGTAGTCCTCTCCGTTTGAGATTTGGGGCCTGACTGAATAACTCAGTAAATTCCCAAGCACCCACGCTTCCCCTAGCGTCACCTAGGGACGCCATCTATCAGATCCCTACGCCTCATGAATATTTATAAGGGTCTTACATGTTTGGCAGTAGCTATTAAACTGCAAACTTCATATCACCTACATGTCCCTCTAACCTAAGCATACAACATCTTCTCAAACATGGCGTGATCCTAGGTCTCACAAGTTTGAAATAAGAAAACAGTAATCAGAACTATTTCCTTAAAATCTCCAGGATGACCAACAACCTAAATAGTAAGCCCATCCCACAACTACTGGTCTCCCTCTTACATAATGGGGCTGGCACCTCCATCAACTTCCCCGGTCTCTTCCCCGGTCTAGCCGAGAGTATTCCCTCTTTGGCATTTCCGGCCCGTCGCCGGTCAGCGCCCACAAGAGATTCATTCTTAGATCGCCACACAACTGGGCGAACTCATCTGACAGATATGTATACTCTTGAGTTCTTTCGAATGTCCAAAAGGGGTCAAACATGCTGCCTCTTGAGTCCACAGCTATTTTCATTCTTTCTATATAAAACTTGCCATTGACGTATCGAAAAAAAAATGAATGAGGCGGTATTCAAATGATTCCTGGGCAATCGAACTGTTCTTGATGTTGTTTCTGGGTGATTCATTTTTTTCATTTTTTCATCAGACATCCCCATAGGACTTCAAAGGCAGACAGATGCACTTAAACAGGAAGCAAATAAGCTGCAGCTGACATTTAACCTTGAAAGACGAATGTCATAATTTTTCGCAATGGAGGCCATCTTTCAACACATGAAAAATGGTTTCATGGAGACAGCGGTGTAACATTCACAATCTGTTATGAATATTCAAGAAATTGTATTCACCACAAAGTTAAGTTTCATGTCTGCATGGGTCGAATCAAGTAGAAAACTGAAAAAACGTGTGATTGAAATTCTCAAATGTTTGCCTAAGCCAGGTTTGTTGACTCTAGTCTTTCTTTCTTCCGTTCTAAACGTCTCAGTGCACAGACAGATTCGGGGTTACCTTACATGGCAGAAGTTTTGGGGGTTACTGTTGATAGTCACATGGAAATGGAACACACATTTCTCGTTAGGCACTTCATCGGTGTACGACTGCATTCGTCAATTGCATTTACCGTAAGTTTGGCAGGTATCTATTGTATATAAAATCATTTGTAATACTGGACGAAACTAACCAAAATCACCACAGTTGAATTTCGGTAGAAAGCATACGGAATACTCTTGCCGCAAACAGAGATGGTAAAAAGAACATGATCTTTCAAAACAGATGTAACAGAGCACAGATATGGAATGGATCGGATGTATCAGGGAGTAGGACACGAATATAATGTTACATTTGCACTGAAAGACAGATGAATAGCAGCATGGGAAAACAGACAGTAATGATAAACATGATGGATTCTTCTCCTTTAAGTCAGCACACCAAACAGAAAGATATGTTGAAGTTGTTACAAACAGAAGACACAGAATTGGTTTAGTGAGATCTAGTTGCAACGTGAGGCGACTGCAGGCGGAAAACTGAACAAATTTGAAAAATGATTTATAAAGCTCCGCCGAAAAACGTACGCATACGAACTACGAGACAAAGCGCGCGCACGCGCGCGCTGTGTGTGTGTGTGTGTGTGTGTGTGTGTGTGTGTGTGTGTGTGTGTGTGTGTGTGTGTGTCTGTGTGTGTGTGTGTGTGTGTGTGTGTGTGTGTGTGTGTGTGTGTGTGTGTGTGTGTGTGTGTGTGTGTGTGTGTGTGTGTGTGTGTGCTGTGTGTGTGTGTGTGCATTTCTTTTCCATGATTTTGTGACCCGAAATCAAAATGATTTGTGTCCCTCATGTCACAAGAGTTGTTTTTTTTTCTCTATCTAATGACAGTAACATTTTAAAGTGTCGAGGTGTCACAGTATATCTCCCCTTCTCTCCCCCCTCTCTCTATCCCTCTCCCCTCTCCCTTCTCTCCAACCCTCTCCTGTGCAGTAACAGGAGCATTTCAGGAATGACATTTCTTTTCAGGCTCTCCTATCTTTTGTATGACATAAGCTTCTACTTGTTCTTTTCCCGAAAAATACTTAGAGCGAGTCCAGTTTCAACAAATATCAAAAATGGGTCGTATGTATTGGGACATCAATGGTGAATTTTCTCATAGGATCTGTCCCTACATTTGACAGGGAGAGGTCACACTGGAAAACTTCCAGGAGTTCTGTGCAGCAGACAGCTTACATCGTTCAATACATGCATGTGTTCTCCCCTTCACTCTCTCCCCCACCCGCCCTCCTCCACACCCCAGTTCCGTTCCCAAACCCCAACCGCATTCTTTCTCCCCCCCCCCCCCCCCCCCCCCCCCCCTGATCCTCCGTCCGCAAAAACAAAGAGAAACAGGGAAAGAGAAAGTGAAGTAAGGTGTATGGCACTAATACATAGCACTTTACAAACAGACATGACTAAAATTTTCATTTCTTATCAAAATCGTATCATCAAAACAGCGTCCTTTTCATTGGTTTTGTTACTCTCCCGCCATTAAGATAGTATATTTGTCTATTTTCATTCTATGAAGGAAAAATTTTTTTTAAACAGTCCCTCAGTTATGTTCTAGTGAATACGAAATCTGCTCCACAAATTAAAAAAATTTTCTCTTGGGGAGATTCACAATAAAAAATGGTCTCCGAATAATCCAGGGACAGGGGTAACAGAACTAAGGTGAGGATGAGGTGTGAGGGTGAAAAGGAAGCCTAGCAGCTAGTTGAGATGTGGTGGTTGTTCTTCAATCTTAGAAGGACTCAACAGTATGCAAACGGGCGGACATCTTTGGGTGTGGAAGGGAATCTTTTCTAGTCAACGTTGAAGACTCTTCCTCAGGACAGTGACTAATCAAGAATCGTAAGGGGGTGAAGGGTTTGGAGAGAGAGAGAGAGAGAGGGGGGGGGGGGGGGTAGGAGGGAGGAAGGGCGGGAGGAGGGAGAGAGACAGACAGACAGAGACAGAGAGAGGTTCATTAATTCC
>JADBJO010000003.1:582500-585000 GCA_016801955.1 Conus betulinus | reverse complement strand
TGTGTGTCCGTCTGTCTGTGTGTCTGTCTGAAGTTGCTGGAACATGGCTGTGACCACACAAACAACACACAGGGCGTGCGCACGCGCGCGCACACGCACGCACACGCGCACACACACACACACACACACACACACACACACACACACACACACACACACACACACAGATTCACACAGAGAGACAGAGAGAGTGAGATAGAGAGTGAGTCAGTGAGTGAAAGGAACAAAGCCACATTTTTTTGTGACAGTTAAGTTTCTTTTCTCGAATCAAATCCTATGGGATAAAAGTCAGGTTCTGTCAAACTATGCATTCACAGAAAATTAAGAATAGATACAGATGTTTGAAAAAAGCAAACTAGGATGGCATTCACAGAAATTTAGAACAGATACAGATGTTGGAAAAAGGCAAACAAGCATGGTCCACACACACACACACACACACACACACACACACACACACACACACACACACACACACACAGCACACAGCAGCAGCAGCAGCAGCCAAAGAGAGAGAGAGAGAGAGAGAGAGAGGCAGGCAGATTGATATGATAGACAGACAGACGGACGGACAGACAGACAGACAGACAGACAGACAGACAGACAGACAGAGATGAATATTATTTCATAAAAAAAAACGTAGAAAACAAAAAGACAAAAGTGACAGACAACAGTTTGTTTGGTTTTACCTTTTTTGTTTCTTTTGGAGAATTTAATCCCGAGGGGAAAAAAAAAAGTGTCAGATTCTCTAAAACATGCATTTACAGAAACTTATAATAGAAGTAGCTGTGTTTACAAGGCAAATTAGCATTATAACGTAAAGAGAACACACACACACACACACACACACACAACACACACACACACACCACACACCACACGCACACACGCACGCACACACATACACCACACACATACAGATACAGAGAGAGAGAGAGAGAGAGGCGAGAGAGAGAGAAGAGACGAGAGAGAACAGACAGACGAGAGAGACGGACTGACAGACAGACAAACAGGACGTACAGGCGGACGCACAGGCGGCGGACCAGACGGACGGACAAACGGACGGGCAGAGAGACGAGACAGAGGACAGACGGACGGACAGAGAGAGAGAGAGAGACAGAGACAGAGACAGAGACAGAGACAGAGAGGGTCCGAATAGTTTATTTTCATTGAAAATAAAAGTAGAAAACAAAAAGAACAGAAGTGTGGATGTTTTCTTAAATCCCGATGGTGGAAAAAAAAGTCAGGTTCTGTGAAGCATGCATTTACAGAAACTTAGAATAGAAAGAGATGCTGTTTACAGTCAACAAGTTAGCATTGTAACAAAAAGAGCACACACACACACACACACCACACACACCACACAACACACAACGTACATACCCACGTGCAACATACAGAGAGACAAACAGACAGAGACAGAGACAGACAAGAGAGAGAGAAACCAGAGTACACAGACATGGCAAACATGCAGACAATCCGACAGACAAAGACAGGCAAACAGAGACAGAAGGCGGTTTCGATCGGAATATTTTCTCAATGGAAGAAAATCAAAAAAACAAACAAACAAACATTTTTTCACAAACAAACAAACAACAACAACAACAAAAAAAAAAAACAAAAACAAAAACAAAAAAAGAAAAAAAAAAAAAAGACACCAATGAACACAAAGAGAAAGGGACGAAACTCGCATCTCCTCGTGACAAAAGACCAGTATTTTCGTGCCCAGAACTTGGAGAATTAAATCCTGGGGAGAAAGAGGCGGTATATGTAAAACATAAGGCACATGGCACGTTTACAATAAAAGAGATACTGTTGACAAAACATGCTCGCTTGGTTGTGATAAAACGCAGATCGACAGACTGATAAATAAGGTAATATACAAGCCAAAAAAAAAAAGCACCATCAACGATAAACTAGATGAACAAATGGTGACAACGAGACATGAAACGAAAAGGAAGAAGAAGAAGAATACGAAGAAGAGAAGAAGAAGACGAAAAGAAGAAGTGAAGAAGAAGAAGAAGAAGAAGAAGAAGAAGACGAAGAAGAAGAAGAAGAAGAAGAAGAAGAAGAAGAGGAGAGGAAGAAGAAGAAGAAGAAGGAAGAAGAAGAAGGAGGAGGAGGAGGAGGAGGAAGGAGGAGGAGGGAGGAGGAGGAGGAGAGAGAGAGACAACTACAAGAAAACAAAAGTGTCTTAACAAACATTAGCAACCACCGAAGTTGCCAGTTCGCCTTTGCTTGCTTCCCCTGTTCACTGCCTTTCTTTTGTGCGGTGGGCTTTTTTTTTTCAGTTTCCCTTTGTTTGTGTACGAAGTGTGTATTTCTTTTTTTTTCGTATTGCGGGTTTCTTTTTTCAGTTTTAGTGACCAGTGCTTTGAAGGAAGAGTTTTCCACTCAAAGAGATTGAAGATGTACGTGTCCTGTTGTTATTTTTTGTTTCTGTTTGATTGTTTTTCTTTTTCGATTTTAGTGAACAAGTATGGAGAAGAAGCGGAAAAGA
>JADBJO010000003.1:570000-575000 GCA_016801955.1 Conus betulinus | reverse complement strand
GTGGTGTGTGTGTGTGCGTGGGGGGGGGGGGGGGGGGGTGTATGTGCACGCTTGTGTGTGTGTGTGTATGTGTCTTTGTGTGTGGGGGGGGGTGGGGTGGGGTGGGGTGGGGTGGCGTACGCACGCCTGTGTATGTGTGTATGTGTATGCGTGCATGTGTATGTATGCCTGTGTGTACCTCTGTGTGTGTGTATGTGTGCATGTGGAGAGAGAGAGAGAGAGAGAGAGAGAGAGAGAGAGAGAGAGAGAGAGAGAGAGAGAGAGAGAGAGAGAGTTTCTGTCGATCTGTCTCTGTAAATAATGGAACATTCAATCCTTTCTTGGCAGCCTTTTTTTCTGACATGTACAATCTAAACATATGGTTTGGAGGCGAGCACAAACGTTCACATGCCATACTATTTGGTATCTGCATTTCAACATTTAAATTCCTCGTGAAATTAAGCAAGTTTTGTGTTTGACTTTCAACTTGAGCCAGTAGGAGCCCCCAGATAACTGGCCCCCTTGATGATGACCAAAGAAAAAAACGCAAGGCATATAACTTGTCCCTAAAACTGTGTTGAGAAAGACAGGCAAACAGACAGACAGATAGACAGACGGACGGATAGACAGACAAACAAACAAGTCAGTAGAGGACAGGGACAGAGACAAAAGAGACAGACAGACAGACAGACAGAGACGGGAGATAGAACATGGGGACTAAAGGCCCCTCCTCCAGTCAAATGATGTCATGGGGTGATACAGTGAACCTTTGAGTCAGAAGTAAAAAAAAAAAAAAAAAAAAGACGCAGGAAGGAAGCTGACAGTACAAGAAACAGAACCAGACGATTCCGTCCTTATCTCCATCGGTTCCTCTGTCCGCTCTTTTTACATCCGACATCTCTCTCTCTCTCTCTCTCTCTCTCTCTCTCTCTCTCTCTCTCTCTCTCTCTCTCTCTCTCTGTGTGTGTGTGTGTGTGTGTGTGTGTGGTGTGTGTGTGTGTGTGCGCGGTGTGTGTGGTGCTGGCGTGTGTGTGTGTGTGTGTGGGTGTGTAACTTGTTTTGGTCTGTGTGTGTGTATCTCGATTATCTCTACTCTCTTCAAGTCCTCTCTCTCTCTCTCTCTCTCTCTCCTCTCTCTCTCTCTCTCTCTCTCGTTTTTACCTACACGCTTTCATGCTAACTTTTCCCAACTTCTGGAGAGAATACTTCAGCTTGCTTGGATAGTGGGCTTCTTTTCGACTTATTTACGTCAAAGTTCAGAGCGAGTTCAGATAGCACAAACATTGAAAAATCATCCACAGATACTGAGACATCACTGCCAGTTCTCACACCAAGTCTGCCCTGTGTGTTACATGTAAGAAAGTGGGCCCCATTTCTGATGCAAGGAAATGTTCGTCGTTCAACGCATGCATATCTCCTTTTTCTCTTTCTTCTCCCACCCCCCACCCCCCACCCCCTCCCCCCACCCTCTCCACCTTAAAAAAACGTAGTAGCAGGTAGGACTAAATAATTCGTTTCCAACCAAAATAGTTCTGTCGAACTACAGTCTTTATATGGTTTGTGTATGTTTTGTCGCTGCAATTGCTTTGTTTGCTTTTTCTTTTAAATAATCTGTTCACTTTGGTACAGTTATTCCTTTAGGTTGTAGAGCATATACAAAATAATCCACGTAATTCTGAATTTCCTGTAGACAAATTCCACAAAATGTTTTTCACATTTGATGTTTTTAAGGAAAAAGTCTTACTAAACGAGCAGTCCACGCAGAAGGCAGTAAGAATGGTGTGAACGAGGAGAGGTGCAGGAGGTGAAAAAAGGAAATCTTGCTGCATTTTATATACTCCTTCTCCTGGGATATAATTTTGTCGGTCGCCAGTGAGTTAAGAGTCGAGGCAGTTATGATGTCACAGAATGATACAAAACTATGGATACCTTGCAGTGTGGAAAGGCGTATTTTTGTGTTAACAAAAAAAAAAACGGTCATATAAACTAAACTAAAAAAAAAGGGCAACCTTTTGAGTCGGAGACCCTTCCTTAGGGAGGGGAAAAACAAGAACGTCTTTATTGCTCAGAAGCAGTGATGAGGCCGAGTTAGAGCAGAGAGGAACCAGACGCAACTGAAATGGCATTTTCGTGGTTTGCTAACATTTGTCACAGAAAGTCTTCTTATGTCGTTGTGATTCATGAGGCCAAGTTACAGCAAAGAGGAACCAGGCAAAACTGAACTGGCACATTTGCCACAGAAAGTCTTCTTTTCTCGTTCTAATGTTCGTCGTTTATTTTCTTCTTTCGTTTGTTTTGTTCTCTTCCGCTCGTTCATCTTGTTTATCTTCGAGATGATTTTTGGACTTTATCAAGCTGTTCTGTTTCCTGTTTTAAACATTTTTGTTTTCAATCGTTACCGTGCTGGTTCGTTTTGTGAACAGAGTCTTTTTTCTAAAATAGATTTGCCGCTTGCACGTGTGTTTCACATAACCCGCCTCCTTTTCGGAATTTATTCCCTAAGCTTTGTGCAGAAAAAAACTGCTTTTTGTCAGGGCAAGATGCTGCTTTCGTCTCTTTCCTATCTGTTTCTTCTTCGACTTCCCAAGCGGAAGAAATGATGCAGATCGATCCATTATGTTTTCGTCTGTCTGTCTGTCTGTCTGTCTGTTTTGCTGTTTCTCTTTCTGACTGTCTCCCCCGCCCCCCCCCCCCCCTTTCTCTCTCTCACTCTGCTTCTCTGTCTGTCTGTCTGTCTGTCTGTCTGTCTGTCATCTGTGGGTGAGTGAGTGAGTGTGTGTATGTGTACATGCGTACGTGCGTCTCTCTCTCTCTCTCTCTCTCTCTCTCTCTCTCTCTCTCTCTCTCTCTCTCTCTCTCTCTCTCTCTCTCTCTCGTCACAACCTGTTCTAACAAGTTTCACACACACACACACACGCACACACACACACACACACACACACACACGCACGCACGCACGCACGCACGCACGCACGCACGCACGCACACACACACACACACACACACACACACACACACACGTGCGACAAAATGAAAGAAGGAGAACTGAAATCCATCTTTGATGCGCTGCTTATAAACCGGACATTGCTGTCTGATGTGTTGGTTCTGTATCCTTCTCTATTCAAATGGATGATAACATGCAAATAACTTCCTTTCTTGACGCTTTAACATGCTGTAGTATCAACGTTTGTCTGTTTCCAATGCATTCTTGTAACTGCGGTGTAATTCTGAACTTTATTTACACCGGCACGCCGTATCTATGCAAATCCACCAGTCTTGGCTTGATCATGCAAAAACAACATGTTATACTGCCAACGTGTCGCTGTTGCCGACCTACCCCAAATCCACTGACAAGAAGCTGGCGTTAAGAAAACAACAACAAACATACAAACAAAAACAAACAAAAACAAAAACAGAACAATAAAAAAGAAAAGGATGTCCCTGTCTTTTTGCCCAACTCGTGTAAATAAATAACTGACGATGCGGGTCTTTCTTGGCAACCATTCTTCCGACATGTTTGTGCAGCCTAAACATCGTTTTGGAGACGAGGGCAAACGTTTACATACCATGCTATTTGGCATCTGCATTTTCAACATGTAAGTTCCTTGTGAATGTAAGCAAGGATTTTTTTCTTGTTAGATTTTCAACACTGAGCCGTTTGGAGTTTCAGATAACTGTCCCTTTGACGACGGTAAAAACAAATAAAGAAGCTGAATATATGGATATATAACTGTTCCTAAAAACTGGAGAGAGAGAGAGAGAGAGAGAGAGAGAGAGAGAGAGAGAGAGAGAGAGAGAGAGAGAGAGAGAGAGAGAGAGAGCTCAAACGCGAATAGTTTTAACTTCCTCCAAACCTAGTCGGTAGCGGCAGCAAATTGATCAAATTCAGTAAGTCAGCAACATGGGCCACCAGCTTGACGTCTGCACTGCGCAGCCTGTGGCCCAGTTTGGATGCCCCTTACCCCCCACCCCGCCACCCTGCCACCCCGACCTCCCATATTTCTGTTGTAAAAATGCTCTACCCTCGGGTATCTTGCTGTCTGATATATCAAGCATTTTCCTCTCTCTCTTTCCGTGCTGTTTTTAACCTTCGCCAGAAACAAGGTTCTCTCTTCACCAGTGTCTGCAGGTTTTATCCGTCAATAATCAGCATTTGCACAAAGACTTCTGAATCGGTCCTACGGAAAACTGATGGAACGACCAAATGTGGCCAAAGAACAAAGCCGCTGAATGTTGTTACCAGTCTGTGGTGGGAATGCAGATGAAAGGGTGGGTCCAGACTCCAGATGCAGCCAGTGGCAGGGTTTTCCTCACTGTTGGGCCTAGCGCTATTTTCTCTTTCTCTGAGACGAAAGCATTAGCTCAATCTTTCGTAACAACAGAATTGTTGTTTATCTGCATCCGTAAAGGAATCTACGTCTTTCTTCTGTCTTTCGCCTCCCATTCTTCCTGACAGTATTGTCTCTGGTTTACGTAATGGAAGAATTTTGACCTTTGTTTCATGTTCCTTCCTCCTAAACTGAAAAAAAAAAAAAAAAAAAAAAACCCTTTAAACCCCACTAACTGATGATGAAATTGGGTTGGGAAAGTGAAATATGTCTGCAAGGTCAAACTCTCAGATTTCGGTATGGATCAGTCGCGCATGCCGATCAGCATCAAAGGGAAGATCCAGGATTCGTTTGCTTTTAATGGAGTTTCGCATTCTTCCGAGTGCCCTTCGTATACAAACATCTTATAACGATAATGATAATAACAATAACGATAAGGAGAAGAAGAAGAAGAAGAAGAAAGAAGAAGAAGAAGAAGAAGAAGAAGAAAACTAATAACAATACTATTTGTATAGCGCAATTCTGATTGAAAACGTCATTGCGCTTTCACACACCATTCATACCTCCATGGATAATACATGTAGCATTTAACTTACTACAGAACTTGTTGTGTACACACATGTGAGGACAGTCTTATCTAAAGGCAGGAGCGGTCATCTTGTTTCGATAACAAAATTGAACAGGCAGCTAGTG
>JADBJO010000003.1:547500-562500 GCA_016801955.1 Conus betulinus | reverse complement strand
CTCTCTCTCTCTCTCTCTCTCCCTCTTCCCCTCCCCTCCCCTTTGCCCACTTGTTTACCTGCTTACCTTCCATCCCTCGCCTTTTCTTTTTTCTTTTCTTTTCTTAAAAAAAAATCCCTTCTTTCAAATAGTCCCAATCTAACGTGAAATTAGTTGTATTAATTAGCTGTCTACAGTCACGTGTATGTGTGAAGGGACATTAACTGGAATTCCTTCTGGAATAGTTCAGACTTGCGCCGTACCGCTGTCTCGAAGAAGCTGCGTGCTGTCACTGCCGACACGCAGAAATGCAAGTTGCTTTGGGGTGTATGTGCAGGGAATATGTAGATGTGCACTTGCCTATTTTTCATCACAATATAACACATCATCCGTGTGTCTGTTGATCTGGTTGAATGCTCGTATTGTTGTCTTGTACAGTCGCTGAGATGATGCTGGGAGTTCTCTCTCTCTCTCTCTCTCTCTCTCTCTCTCTCTCTCTCTCTCTCTCTCTCTCTCTCTCTCTCTCTCTATCTATATAAAAAAAATACCCCACATAAGCTCGAGTTCCAGAACTATTGAATGAAAGAATACTTCGTGAACAACTCGAAGGAGCAAGAAAGCAACTTTTATTTGATGAATGCAGACAGCAGAGTAATTTTGTGCAATCTTGTGTGCCTAGTTGAACAGACCAAACAGAATACTTCAGTAAAATAATAACAGATAATGAAAACATCACGACCATTTGGAAGGCAATAAAAAAAATTTGCATACAAAAGTAAATACAAGTTCACAAAAGTCAACAATAACGCCACTGCGGACACATTCAGCGCACTTTTCTCGCAAGGAACAGATACCTTCACTCAAACTTCACATGTAATAAGAGGATCCAGTGAATGATATGCATATCCCTCTTCCCTAATATCGTTTTGAAAACAAAAAACTGGACTTAACAATTCACTCCATCTTCCTTCTCATGCTGTGCAGGAAGTAAGAACACTCATAGTACAGTCAAGGATCAAAAATGCATGGGTCCTGAGAATACCCGCATTTTTACTCATAGCGCAGTATCAAAACTCCATGGGTCCTGAGAATATACCCTTCATTTTTACTTCAACTCGCTCTGCCTTTCGTGGTCCATTGAAACTGATATTTTCTCTGAAGCGTTAAAAAAAATCTAATGTGATCCCTCTCCTTCAATCGCCAGATCCAAATAATTTCTGACTGATATCTTTAGGCCTGCTATCCGTTCTATCTACACTCCTCGGATAACGTTCAGACAAAGACGTCTCTCAGGTCACTGAAAAAATAAACTCTTTACCATTCCAATCTGGATTTCAATGTAATCACTTCTACCAGACAGCATTATCATGGCTATGTCACACATGAAAACAAAAATAAACCAAAACCGCAAACGACAAAGAATTGTTTTGCTTTATTTGACATATTTATTTGATAAAAAAAATGCCTGTGATCTAGTTGATCATTCCGTTCTGTGAAACAAACTGTTCATCTATTTGAACAAGTCTTCGATAATGTCATCATTCCAATTATATTGAAAGGACAGGGTTCAGTATGTGTTGCTTACTGGAAAAAAAAAAACTCTTCTGCAGACTTTGTCAGATGTGGAGCCCCACAAGGTATGTATCTTTATTTTCTTTTATTATTTATCTTTATCCCCATCAAGCGAGAAAGTGACAGCATAATTTTATTTGTCAGAAATCACTCCACAACAGTGGAAGTAAGTTACAAACGATACAAAGAAACTGTCCCCAGGGAGATCTTGATGTCAATCTCTCCAGGGAGCCCTAGGTAAATTCAAACCCAGCCTCAATCTACGTTTGTAACTACTCGCCAAAGCTTCACTTTGTCGAGCTCTGTATTTGAAAGGTACATCTACTCAACAGATGAATGACCGTCATCATGTTTCAGTCGTAAAGAACGCTGGAGAATTAGGATGGCAATCCCATGTCAACAATTGTCCAAGATCACCTTGACAAAATCTGTTCTTCTTACCCCAGCGTAAGTTATAGGTTAAAAATGACTTTGCTTAGGCTTTTCTTCAACGCGCACATGCCACATGATCAATTATGCTTCAATAATATGAGACGTTATAGCGGTCTCAAAGGAAAGACTGAATTCTCTTCATCGACAGGTAGCGAAGCCATTCTTTCAATCTGTATCTCTAGCAGTAGAGGAGAAATAAAAGCGCTAAACGTCTTTCCACTGCGTGAACAATTTGAATTCAATGAAGCACCATTTATGTTTAAAACTTCGACGAATACCATGCCGTGTCATATCAATGCCTTTCTAACAAGAGCAGATCTGGTTGGCGGAAATTCATTCTACCTTACCCATCCACTGATCGATATAAAACAAGCCTCACTTACTCCGGATCATATGTCTTGAACTCACTCTCAACTAATCAGTAAATAAAGAATTCACGAAAACGTTTCAAGAAACTTACCTACATATCATACCTCAATCTCTTTAGCAAGAAAACAAAATCATAACCTCCATTTCCAAACTCTTCTGGCAGCCATGATTTACACCTCCTGAACACTCAGCCATTTTAGCCCACCATCTAAGCCTCATTCTCCATTTTCCCCAATTTCCCGCATCTCCATCACCCCCTCACTCCCCGTCTCCTCTCCCCAATCCCCCGCTCCCCCTTATTTGTTCATGTTCCTCCACCTGGCCAGCTAAGTAGTATTTGAATACATTGACAATTCTGCCTGCCAGAAATAGAATTACAGTGTTGTCATGTTGATTTGTCAGGGTAAATGATATGTATTGTAATGATGTGTGCATGACTAGAACAGATTATTAAGATTGTGCCATGAACCAAGGTCTTCATCTTTCGAGTTTTAATGCCTATTCCGGAAAGCGGCAACGATTTGCCGAATGTGTGCAAAGCTTTGAAAAGTTGTGTGCTTCACCGAATCAGCTGCTACATTTCGCCAAATCGACTGCCGATCACGCAGAATGGGTCATTTTGTCCATTACGAGGAATCAGCGACAACAGCTCAACACACGCATATACACACAGAAACAGACGTGTGTGGCCCTATAAACTGGATTCAACAATATTGCGGAACACCAGTATGTTTACTATCGCGTGGTGAATAATGTTTCAAAAACGGACATAATAGCATTAAAAACCAAGAAACTAGTTTTATTATCACAATATTTGATGTCAGTTTGAAAACAAAGAATACAATCAGGCCTGCTATTTGGACCATGAGAAGAAAAAAATAAAAACATCCGAAAGTGCGGATGGGACCCAGAGAAGTACTGTCCTCATATGCCGAACAAACCAGTTGGAAACAATTCTGCAACTACCTTGGAAGCCTGCGCGTGTTCACATTGGGTGCAGGCACGCACAGGGCATTCCATTAAGACGTTAAGGGACATAACTGCTCCTTGGCAGATGCCATTGTGTAATGGCCACTGGATGCGACACAACAGCACCTCCACGGGAGGGTTTCACATGGGTGTACCAGCCCATACTTCATGACTGCAGAGCCCACGGGAAAAAACATGCCACCGTCAAGCAACTGAGCGATTAATCTTTGCATTTGCTGTTTTGGGAATGAAAATGGCTCTGGCATAGTGCTCGTTTTTTCGTGTCTGAAATCGCAGACACGTCTTCCAGACACTTCGGGTTACAAGAGTGAAAGCGGTTCCACACCAGCTGAACTGTCAAATACGATTTGAAAACTCCCGTGGCGTCTACAAAACTGTCAGCGAATGTTCAGGAAAGACTGGTGAAACAGAGCAGGGCACAATCTGTGCATATGTTCACACAGTATGGGGGAGAGAGGCCTTAGAAACTGAGGGACTGGTTCAGATAATTGGTTCGTTATGAGAGAGAGAGAGAAGAGAGAGAGAGAGAGAGAGAGAGAGAGAGGAGAGAGCAGACAGACAGACAGACAAACAGACAGACAGACAGATAGAGAATGAGAGAGAGATAGAGGAGACAGACAGTCAGACAAGACTGACAGATAGATAGATAGACAGACAGACAGAGAGACAGACAAACAAACAGACAGACAGACAGAAACTACAGAGACAGGGAGAGGTCGCCAAGGAATTATATCCGCCATATCTTGTCTGCCAGCGAGTCACTAATTGTACGGGACCGTTTTTTTTTTTGGGAGTGTGACTGTAATGCTAACGCACGCTGTTACGTGGGCAGTGCTGTGTTGTGCCTTTTGTTTACGTCTGTTGTCTGGAGGAGATATATTTGTACGTTTTGTACTGCGTATTGAATAAGCGTGAATTTGCATTGTGTTTTTTGTGTATTCCTTTGTATTTCGCTTGGAACTGTAGGCTATTTTGGGAATTTATCATTTGTTTTCACACATCGTCTTCAAGGAAGGTCCTTGTTTCTCCCACGCAAACAGTACATGTAATGGATAAGGCAGATGTCGTTCATAATGATGTGTGGAAGACACACTTAGAACGAAGATTTTCTCTGGATGTCACTCGTACAAACGCACACTACATCAAGCAAACGAGGCCCCCGTTGTGCTTATGTGTTTAGAAGCATAGTTGCTGATTCGGCGAAATTGTTGCTATAATATGATCGGCAGCCTATTTACGAAATGAACTTCCGTGATGAATTCCGTGAGTAGCAACTTTTCAAGCTCTTACACATATTCGGCAAGTCGTGGACTATTTCGCAGAATACGCATTGATTAGCCGATTACCTGAAATCTTGCCGGCAACGTGAATTCGGCAAATTCCGCGAATTCGGCGAAACACACACACACACACACACACACACACACACACACACACACACACACACACACACCCAGCAGTCATCTCCTTCCAAGAAGCCATCTATCTGCTGGTCAACATGGCGACCAGCATTCATCTTCCATGAAGTCATCAGTCGGTCAACATGGCGACCAGCAGTCATCTTCCATGAAGTCATCAGTCGGTCAACATGGCGACCAGCAGTCATCTTCCATGAAGTCATCAGTCGGTCAACATGGCGACCAGCAGTCATCTTCCCTGAAGTCATCAGTTGGTCAACATGGCGACCAGCAGTCATCTTCCATGAAGTCATCAGTTGGTCAACATGGCGACCAGCAGTCATCTTCCCTGAAGTCATCAGTTGGTCAACATGGTGACCAGCAGTTATCTTCCTGGCAGAGGGCTAGTCAACCAAATGTCCAACAATCATCTTCCCTGCTGACGCCTACGGATGTTAAACAGTGCAACCATCTGCCATTTTCCGCTCGGGCGTCTTTTTTTGTTCAGCATCGGACCCAATCATCATATTGTGTGAAGCAGTTTTCAGTAGGAGGTCGTTGTGATAGCCTCTCATCCCCAAATCTACATAGAAGTGTTCATGATAGTCAATTACTTATCCATGATCAGCCCCGTGGAATAAAATCTCCCCAAAGCATCTCTCCCCGCCCCCCCCCCCCCCCCCCCCCCCCCCCCCCCCCCCCCCTTCTTTGGGTAACGTCTGTTTTTCGCAGTTTTGATCTGGTTATTGTACTGCGTCACCTATATGATACTTATCCACCCTTAAATTAGGTTAACATATGACCAGAAAGAAAAAGAACAACACATGTGATAATTTGTCGGTTCTACAATGGAACGCACCTTCCTCGTCAACTAATATTGATAATTTGTGTATGCATCTTTCTGGTAAATGTCATCATGTACTTCTCCTTCAGTCCCTAAATGTCACTCAACAGAAGTTGCCAAAGTTACAAGGTTATTACTATCCCCCGGTTTATCATATATGCAACGATTCTGATAAAGTTAGTACAGCTATCTATGTACAATGTGGTTTAGATTACACATACGTTAGTCCTCTTTCTGTTACAAAAGATATGGTTAATGTGTCGGCATCCTTTATAAAACTGAAAATTTCAAACAATCAAACTTTACATTTTGCATCAGTTTATTACCCTAAGGGCCCTGATGGGCAAAATAACTAATTGGTTACGTTCTCTAAACTGTTCTAAAAGAAAAGTGGATCGTTGGTGGCGATTTCAATTCTCATGCTCCTTTCTGGGATGAAGATTGTCAAATAGTTTCTCACCCTGATTTTCTGGAAACTGTTGTGGATTCATCTTTAGTTTTGCTTAACGACGGGAGAACTACGCGCATCCCAGACATATCCCATCATAGAGCATCGGCGCTTGATCCTACCTTTGTTTCACCTCCTTTAGCATTAACAGCAAAGTGGGATACAGCCAATGACCCACTAGGTAGTGACCATGTGCCAATACTTTTATCTTTTAAAGGATCCGTTGGATCTGAAGTTATTTGTGAGGATGTTAACATCTTTTTGGTAACTTTCAGAAAGCAGTTCTTGAGGCTGCTGCTCTAGCTATTCCACAAAAAGGATCAAAAAGGTGTGAAAACATTCTCAGGGAATGTCTGGTGGAATCAGGCTAGCGAGGGGGCTGTTAAAGCAAAAACATTAGCTTATCTTAATTGGCTAAAAGTCAGAAAAGTTCCTGTGCAAGAGATAAAAGATGCAGCTCATAAAGAAATGTGCAGTACCACTACAAAAATAAAAGCAAACAGAGTTATAGCGCAAGCAAACAGACAATACTGGTCGCAGTTCTGTCTAAATGAAGTATCTGACTGTACTGTAAAGACGAAAAAAGGTGTGGGATAAGGTGAAAGAAATGAAATCGGGCATTAAACTCCAAGATTACCCGATCAAAACAACAAGTAAAGAATTTCTATCTCCCAAAGAAAAGGCTGAGAAATTTGCATCTATGTACGTTAAAAACATGTTGCATGGAATGTTTGACTAATGAGCAAAAGTCGTTTAGATTGAAAGAAAAAAATACTGATAACTATAGAGATCCTGTACCAAACAACAATAGTACTATAAATGTATCAATATCTTTACAGGAAGTAAGGAATGCTATCCGTCTGTTGGAAAATAAAAAGGTTTCGGCTGGTTTGGATGGGATTTCTTACACTATGTTAAACCATTTACCAGAGAACTGGATAGTCATTTTACATAAATTATTTAACAAATGTTGGGAATGTGGACAAATTCCCGATATGTGGAAGACGTCTATTGTGACTCCTATGCTAAAGCAGGGCAAGCCTCGGTCTGAGACGTCTAGTTATAGACCCATTTCAGTCACGTCTCATACCGGAAAAGTCATGGGAAAATAGTAAATTTCAGAATGGCCTATTACTGTGATAAAAATGATATATTTTCTTCACACAAAGCTGGATTTAGAAAAGGACGAAGTACAATTGATCACCTGACACGACTAACTACTCAAATTAAGAAACAGTTTTCTAAACCTAAAAGTGTCCTTGCTTCCTTCTTTGATCTTACTAAAGCTTACGACAGAGTGTGGCACAGCCGATTGTTGTATAAATTAAAACAAACTGGTCTTTCTGGTCACGTCTACAATTATGTGAAATCCTTTTTAAGTATAACGACCAAAGTTGGTGTGACTTTATCATCCTCAAGATCTATAAATACTGGAATTCCACAAGGTTCTATAATCTCCCCCTTGTTATTCAACGTAATGCTATATGATTTATATACATGTTTTTCATCATATACCAAGGTAGCTCAATATGCTGATGACATTGCAATATGGATTAATGTATCTTTAAAGAAAAGAACAAATTTACGTCACATGAATTACATTCAGAAACTCTTTCAGAACGAGGTGGATAAATTAAATAGTTACATGCATTTGAACGGCTTTCAATTCTCTGTTGAAAAGACACATTTGGTTCTCTTTAACAATGGATATAACCCAAGTAATTTGCCTATATTCTTTCTGGGAGGACGGGAAATTTTTTATGAACTTGAAGTAAAATTTTTTGGTGTCCTACCTACACCAAGACTAAACTGGAAAAAACATGTTGACTCAGTTGTTCCTAAGCTGTTAAAAGTTTGAATTGTCTAAAAAAAAATTGTCAGTCACTCTCCATGGGGACATGATCCAAAGTTTTGTTGCATTTAGCAACCAGTCTTTTAGGATCAAGATTGACTTACGGACAGGTAGTATTCTTTTTCTGCTCCGCGATCGCATTTAAAGAAACTTCAAAGAATTGACAGTAAAAGCTGTAAAGTTGTCCCTGGGTGTACCTGTGCACACTAAGTCCTCTGAAGCTTATAAGATAGCAGGCCTTCTGCTACTAGATGAAGAAAGGAAAATAAGTCCTGTAAAGTATGTAGTGAGACGGATTGCTGTGGACGATCTTGAAGAGTTAAATACACGATCCGACATTGACTTTTCGAAAAATGCACAGAAATTCAAATTAGAGACGCTTCCTTCATATGTTTCAGACGTTTTTAATTCATCAACGATTAACCCACACGAGGTAGCGCCTCGCGTACTGGTTCCGCCGGTACCCCCTGGGAAACTAATGGAAGTAATAGTTAACATTTTTTTCTTCTGATCTAAATAAAGCGATGTCGCCACATGTGTTAGCAGCATCTGTCAAAACTGACATAGAAGAAAGGTTTACTAACTATTTGAAAGTATACACTGACGGCTCAGTTCCCGATGATGGTAGTGCGGTAACTGGCTTTGTAATTCCTGATTTCAAAGCTGAAAAATCATATTACTTAGGTAATGGTCATTCCGTATTTACAGCTGAACTTGTTGCTGTCCTGATGGCATTAAAATATTTAATTTCCTTGCCAGTCTCAATATTTAATATTCTGTTTTGCGTTGATTCACAGTCAGTATTAAAAAGTTTGCATTGTTTTGAAAATACACAGAGAGAGGAATTATTATATTGAGATTAGTACATGTTGCACTGTCTTTACATGATAGGTACTGATTTCGTATTTTCTTGGGTTCCATCGTACACCTCCTTCGTTTTTAACGATCAAGCAGATAGAGCAGCAAAAAGGGGAGCAAAGAATATATTAGGTAGTATTAAGGTTGATTGTCCTTTGTCACACAAGGAAATTAGTTATATAATCGAGAGGGATTTCTGAGTCAATACAGTTCCTCATCAAAACCTCGTCAGCAAACTCTGTCAAACTTTGTGTCGATTAGCCGACCGGTTTCAAGCCTGACTTTTAGACTTTTATTAATTCCCTACGAACCAAGCATTGCCAGACTCTTAAGTGTGTATGTCGTGGGGATCTTTCAGTTCAGCAAGTGATTTTGATTGTGAACTAACGAAACCCTTTTTGAATGGTGTTATACCAAGTGCTGACACTGGGCATGTTAATGTGCTTGACTTTTTAGATTCGTTGCCAGGTGTTTCTCTGGTTAAATTATCGAGTAACCTTTTGGAAAGTCCATTAAGGAACATTTTATAATCATAATCGTAAGTTAGATTACTTTAGTTATTTTTCTCTAATTTTTCATAGTTACTGTCCTATAATTCATCTATCCTTTATTTTTGTTCTATGTAACCACATCGTCCTCTTCTCTTCTTTTATGATAATAGTCTAAAATTGTAAACGCTATGTTATTTAGACGTCTGCAATCATCTATGTATGTGACGAGAGACGTAAAACAGAATTCCTTCCTACACACACACACACACACACACACACACACACACACACACACACACACACGCACACACACACACACACACACACACACACACACACACACACACACACACACACACACACACACACAGGGGAGGGGGTGTGCGTGTCTGTGCGTCTATGTGTGTGTGTGTGTGTGTGTGTGTGTGTGTGTGTGTGTGTGTGTGTGCGTGTGTGTGTGTGTGTGTGTGTGTGTGTGTGTGTGTGTGTGTGTGTGTGTGTGTGTGTGTGTGTGTGTGTGTGTGTGTGTGTGTGTGTGTGTGTGTGTTATACGACTAGCAGACAGCATACCCAGCATTTGCCAGGGATGCCACACTGGTGTGTTACCTGCAGGCTTTTTTCTTCAGCCATTTGCTTGCTTTTCTTTCCCATGTCAGGGTCTTTCAAGAGGGCTTCGTGCTACCGTCTAAGACTCTTGATTTAGTCTCCTGTCACTGTCTGTATGGTTCGGATGGCGGCAGTGAACGGATACTCTTTGGGATATGATACATCTCCAGGCTGTCTGAATGGCTCGGATGGCGGCAGTGAACGGATACTCTTTGGGATATGATACATCTCCAGGCTGTCTGAATGGCTCGGATGGGTACAGTGAACGGATACTCTTTGGGATATGATTCATCTCCAGGCCTATTTGAATCACCTTGCATGGAACTGACCCATATTCAAGTGTCAGATCGACCACACCACGTAGAGGGTTCCTCTTCTTTGCCATAACACTTTCAATTGCGTCCCAAATCTTAGTCACAGCCCTGATATGGCCTTTTGCGTTCGGCTGGGCTATAAACAGCATTCCCTTACCTAACCCAAATCTTAGTGATGTTCTACATTGTCGGAAACTTCCGTCATGCTTCCTTTCCAGACTGACAGATTCATTTCTCTGAGGCATTTGGTCAGCATGTCTTCCATAAGAGAGAAAAAAAAATCGATTTCAAAGTCCAGAATTGATAATGATCTGAACTGGTCGACGACACTCCAGGTTTGCTCTTTGGGAATGTGCACTCCATCAGTTATCACCCTTGGGTCGCTGATCTTCAAGTTCCTCCGTGCTGATCTGATCATTTTGTGGAGCTATTCAAAGACAATGGAACATCCCCTGCACAGCAGTTATTTTGAACACTTTTAAAGATTTGCCCAGCTTCCGAGTCAACCTTCATCTATTCCTCGAAATTCCTCTTTTTCTTCCGGATACTATTCATTTCTGGCTAGCGTATTGATTTTTTTTTTAGGTGTCTTCGCCTTTGATTGTTTCACTCCACAGTTGTCACTAGGGGTTTCATGAGCAATATCTTCAAATGGGGGTTCGTTGTCTGGTCTATTTCATTGTGATTCTAGCTGTCGCACTTTGTTGCTGTGATGTCAAACTTTGTGACAGGTCAACACGAGGGCTTGTTGTGACGATTTCGTTACCCCCCCCCCCCACCCCCCCCCCCCCCCTCCTCTCTCTCTCTCTCTCTCTCTCTCTCTCTCTCTCTCTCTCTCTTCTCCTCTACTCTACAGATTTCTAGACATGGAGTTCCATAAGGTTCAGTGCTTGGTCCCCAACTATTCTGTACCCTCATCAATGATTAAGTCCACGTTAATCATATCAGACGTGAAAGTCACGACGGATGTATTCGTTGATGATTCGCCTCTCCGGGAAAGTTTTAAATGAAGCGTCAAGCTGGTGTAATTCAAACTCTATGGTAACACACCCAGCCTAAATCAGGTCTAGAAGTCTAACTCTCCCCAAAAGCACTGGTCAGTTCTTCTTTACATAAAACCATACCTGAACGTCCTTCTATTGACCAGGCAGATGAGAATCGTGTTTAAGATGTAACGATACATGATGAATTAAACGGCAATCTCATTTCAATAACTTACACAATTTCAACTCAAAAAAACCTGTTCCCATCATTTGACCTAAAGCGCTATGTCAAAATTACTGCGCTTAAACTTTTCTTCAAAGCACATATAATGTCATATATTAATTACGCTTCAACAATACGGGACGAAAAGTAGTGATGTCCACGAAACAGACTAAATTCTCTGTATAGATGTGCAGGAAAACTAATCCATACAGCTGCACCTCCGAAAAAAAAATTAGAAGCACTCAACATACTTCCTCACAGTAAGCAACTTCAATTCAACAAGGAATCATTTATGTTCATTCTTTTGACAGAGATCAAAGCCACGTGATATTAATATCCTTTTTACAGGACTGAACACCTGTTTTGGCTCGCAGAAATTCCTTCTCCCCATACATTGATCAGACAAAAGAAGCCTCGCTGACTGTAAAACCATATGTCTGGAAACTCACTTCCAAAGATTCTACAAAATATGAATACAATAAAACTTTAAAAAAAAAAATTTGCATTAATATCTTATGTCTCAATAATTTCAGCTGAAGTCATAAACGTCCAACTGCACATTCTTCTGTGGATCTACTTTGAACACACCGTCTGAACACCTGACCGACTCAGTTGAACACCTCAATCCCACTCCAACTCTCTCTTCTATTCTTCTTCTCCCCCCCCCCCCCTCTCTCTCTCTCTCTCTCTCTCTCTCTCTCTGTATGTGTGTGTGTGTGGGCGCGCGCGCGCGTGTGTGTGTGTGTGTGTGTGTGTGTGTGTGTGTGTGTGTGTGTGTGTGTGTGTGTGCTTGTGGTCTTCGTTCTGTTTGACTGCACAACATATCATTATCATATTTATGAATATTCTGCTTGTCGGTATTAGAATTACATTACTGTGTAGTTATGTTGATTTGTCAATATGCATGATATGTACTGACATGATGTGACAAAGACAGATTGTAAGATTAGACCTAAAAAATCTTTATTTTCGGAGTATTAAAGATCAATCAGCCGTTCAATCAATCTCTCTCAGCGACACACTAAACACATGACCCCCCCCCCCCCCCTCTCTCTCTCCCTCTCTCTCTCTCTCTCTCTCTCTCTCTCTCTCTCTCTCTCTCTCTCTCTCTCTCGCTCGCTCTTTTTGTTATCTATCTACCTGTCAGGGATTTTCTTACAAGTCGGCAGAAAACGTGCACTTTTACTACATTCGTGAAGGATACAGTCTGTCACAAGCAGGTCTAAATCATCACTACCTTACTATTCAAACCTAAGCCAAATGATAACCTGAAATCATGTACGTGAATGACTGAAAGGTAACATTCTGAAAACTGTGCGGCCACTTTGCAATAATTTGTTGGTTTACTTGGCAACAGTATGGGGAAATCGCAGAGGGGGTCAAACCTGTTGTATTCTCTAAGTCACCTAACTTGGACTATGAGCAAAGCTGAAACAGACAAATACCCGTTTTTTCCCGTTGGAGATATGATCCAAGACTTTAGTAAACTGCAGTCGCATACCAGGCCCCGTCACCAGTTAAAAAAAAAAAAAAAAAAAAAAAAAAAAAACTTAAAAGGCAGATAGAAAAGACAGCGTCGTTCGAACGACAGCTCGACGGATTTTCCGGAGAGAACCATTCTCTGTCTACACTTTGCGAATGATGACCAGGTTCTCCAGATTGCCATTTTGGAAGTTTTGGGGTCCCTTTTGAAGGATGATCTGCTCGAGAGACGGTTGTACAGGTCCTGCACTACAGCCTCTTTCTCGCTCAGGCTGCGCGTGCTGGACAGGCTCCGGGTGAAAACGTTGTAGGTCCCAGACCCGGTGAAGGGTCACTATGGCTTTGGCCCAGGAGGCCCGAGTGTCCACTTTCTCTGATGACAACACAAAGCAGCACGATATCTGGGGGGGGGGGGGGGGGTAGTGTGTACAGTGTGTGTGTGTGTGTGTGTGTGTGTGTGTGTGTGTGTGTGTGTGTGTTGTGTGTGTGTTGTGTTGTGTTGTGTGTGTGTGCGTGTGTGTGTGTGTGTGTGTGTGTGCGCGCGCGCGCGCGCGCGCGCGCGTGTGTGTGTGTGTGTGTGTGTGTGTGTGTGTGTGTGTGTGTGTGTGTGTGTGTGTGTGTGTGTGTGTGTTGTGTTGTGTTGCGTTGTGTTCTGTGCGTGTGTGTGTGTGTGTGTGTGTGTGTGTGTGTGTGTGTGTGTGTGCGTATGTGTGTGTGTGTGTGTGTGTGTGTGTGTGTGTGTGTGTGTGTGTGTGTGTGTGTGTGTGTAGTGTACTATAGTGTAGTGCGCGCGCGCGCGTGTGAGTGTCTGTGATTTATTCACTGAATATGAAAAATTTTGCTCTAGAGCATATCTAGAATTGCATTATTAGTGATTACAAATTTAATTAACCTGTGCGCTACTGGTTATGCTCTGGCGGTTTTCTGCAAAACGGTTAACCCGAAACGGTTGTAGTTGAAATCTGCAACTGGCTTTTCATCTCTAAATGTCATCAAATCCATTTGTTTTAGAATACTAGCATTACATCAACTGCTGCAAAACTTGAAATCAATACCAAGCACTGCTATAAGCTGCCGTTGAATCGGTCAATGTCACACACACACACACACACACACACACACACACACACACACACACACACACACACACACACACACACACACACACACACACACAACACTTCAAAGATTATATTCTCTGTATTAAGATTTGAATGAATGGGCAGAGAGAGAGCTAACAGTCATTCTGTGCATCTAGTAAACCTTCATATGTGGAACAGCATCTCTCATAGTGTCACCCACACCCACCCCCCCCCACCACCACCACCACCACCACCACCTCACTGTCGCGCTTGCTAGCGCGCGCATGTGATCACATTCACATTAAAACAAACACGTTGCACACGCACACTACACGTTCCATCCCTTCAAGTCCCTTGCAGTCCTAATGTCCTAAACTCATAGAGCATGGAACCTTAAGAGCTTCGTTTAATCAAAGAGTAAAACGCCCCGACCCAAAGAAAAAAAAACCAAGATGCAAAGCATATAAACGTACTCTCAGTTTATCTGGAATAGGCGTGAGATATTCCATACAGAGGAAAAAAAATCGTTTTGGCCCGTTATAGCCGTTAGTAACGGCTATTCTGGTAAATCGGCCATCATCTTTGACCCATAATGAACATACCTACATATTTTCAGACAGATCGGCCGAGTGCTTTCTGAGATTTTCCATAAAAAAGAAAACCATTATGGGCCCGTTATAGCCGCTAGTAACGGATATAACGGTAAAATAAAAAACATCGAGTATCGTCCGTGACCCATAATGAACATACGTGCAATTTTTCAGAAAGATCGGCCAAGTACTTTCTGAGATATTCCATGAAGAAGAAAACCGTTATGGGCCGTTATAGCTGTTAGTAACGGATGTAACGGTAACATAAAACAATGGGCACCTTCCGTGACCCATAATGAACATACCTACACATTTTCAGAAAGATCGGCCCTGTAGTTTTGTCTGGAGCGAGGAGGGCGAGTGGAACACATTTTGACCACGGACGGACACACACACACACACACACACACACACACACACACACACACACACACACAGAGCATTTCTTCGTTCCCATTGTAACGTACTCCCTGTCCTATAAGAACTGG
>JADBJO010000003.1:522500-542500 GCA_016801955.1 Conus betulinus | reverse complement strand
TATTTTAAATGGGTTTTGTGATGGAGATAAACAGGGTAATTACACTTGTGTATCCACTAATGGATGTAGTGTGTGGTTGATTACGTTTTGATTCATGTTGATTTATTACCGAAATTTGATTTGCATGTTGTTCATTCGTGGCATTTACCAATCGAAGTTGTATGGAATAAAGTTCACCGGAATCTGGAAAGTAACCAGGTTAAACAATCAGGTGAAGAAGAAATTGTTTGGTCGAATGAAAATGACCATAGATATAAAGACGAGCTTGAAAGTGATGAGTTCCAAAGTTATTTTACAGTCAGCCCTCCTGCAAATGGACATTGACATAAATGATAGTTTAAACCTTTTTGTTAATGCTTTATATGGAGCTGCTGCATGTATGGTCCGCACGGTAGGTCAAGGTCGAATAAAAAGTAATGACTGGTTTGATGCTGAATGTGAGAGAAAGAAAGCAGAAGTAAAAAGCTGCTAAAAGATTTCAGAGATGTAAAACAGCTAGTGATAAAAAAAGGGAAAAAAAGTAGAAATATGCAATGTCACGAAAAGAATACATCAAACTGAGATAATCTAAGCAATCAGAATTTGAGGAAAATAGACTAAAGAAATTAAGAGAATCCATAAATGATTCGAAAACATTTTGGTCAGTAATAAGATCTGTTAATAAGAAAAGCTTAATTTATTATGAAATCTCCATCCAACAATGGTATGATCACTTTTTTCATGTTTTCAATGATCATTTAATAGTGTTCCTCTGGAAGACGACATTTCACTGGATGATGAGGATGAATATGTGCCATTGTTCAATAACACCATTTCTAGAGAAGAAGTAATGGATTGTATCAGACATTTCAGGACAGGGAAAAGTGCTGGACCCGACAGAATTGTTGGACAAATGTTAAAAGAAGCAAATGTTATCATAATTGACTATCTTGTTCGCTTATATAATGAGTTTTTTTAACACGGAAATTTTCCTTTAGAATAGGCCAAATCTATTATTATTCCAATTTACAAAAAAGGTGATTCCAGTAATCCAGATAATTATCGTGGTATAGCACTCACTAATATCATTAGTAAAGTGTATACTCATATCTTGAACAAAAGATTATCAAATGAGTTGTAAATTAAGGGAAAATATTAGAAGAGAAGAACAAGCAGGTTTCAGGGCAAATTTTAGTGCTATTGACCATATATATACACTATATTCACTTGTACAGAAATATTTATTGCGCAGTTCTAAACTCTATATAGCCTTTGTTGACTACAGGAAGGCTTTCGACTCTGTGAATCGTAATACTCTTTGGAACGTGTTGCGTAAAAGTGGAGTGAATAAAAAACTTTATTTGGCTATTCGTGGTATGTATAATTCTGTGCTGGCATGTATGCGTGCAAAAAGTGAATATTCTAATTATTTTGACTGTCCAAAGGCTGTAAAACAAGGCTGGCTTTTGAGCCCACAATTGTTCTCATTTTTCATTAATGAGTTAGCTATTAAAATATCAAAAAAAGAAAGCACGGTATTCAATTAATCTCAAGAGCTGTTAAGATATTTTTTGCTTCTATTTGCTGACGATGTGTTATTCTAATGTCTCAAACAGTTATAGGTCTCCAAAACCAATTAAAGTCACTAAAAGAAGAAGCAGATCGTTTAGGTTTAACTGTTAATTTAGATAAAACTAATATTATTGTATTTAGAAATGGTGGACACCTTTCAATCATGAAAAAACGGTTCCATGGAAATGAAGAAATAAAAGTTGTCAATTCTTATAAATACCTAGGAATGATATTTTCAACAAGATTAAGTTTGAATTTTGCTTGGGAAGAGGGAAACAAAAAAGGTAGAAAGGGTGTAATAGAAAATTTGAAGTCATTAAAAAAGCTAGATAATATTGACTGCAATCTATTTTGAAAACTATTTGATGCCCGATAGAACCTATTCCTACTTATGCTGCTGAAATATGGGGTTTGTACTCAAATCAGAAAATGGAAAGAGTACATACATATGCTGTAAAACGTTTTCTTCATTTACCTTTACATGCTTCTAATACTATGCTATACGGAGAAACGGCCGATATCCTCTGTACATAAGACCTTTTGTCAAGTGCATAAAATACTGGCTAAAAATTGTAAAAATTGCCTCAGTCTCGATTGTGCAAAAAGAAGTTTACGACATGATGGTAATTCAACTCGAGACTGGTAAAGAGAATTGGGCCTATCAAGTAAGAAAAGTATTAACTGTTAGTGGTTTTGGTACTGTATGGATGTTACAGGGAGTTGGAAATCATAGACAATTTATTTCAGAGTTTAAAGACAGACTGATATGTTCATAAAACAAAACTGGCATTCGGCTATTGAGAACAATGAAAAATACAGATGGTTTTCTTCATTTAAAAAATGTCTTTCAGGCTGAAAATTATCTATATATTATAACAGACAAATGGCATAGGATTAATTTTGCTCGATTTCGATTCAGAACTCTCGGATTTAATACAAAGAAAAGATGGTATCTGCCTGGGGCTTCCACAGAATCTTCATGTCCTATGTGTGGTTATGATGTTGAGGATAAAAAACATTTTTTATTCCATTGTACAGGATATGTAACATTACGGAACAAATGTGATTTTTTTTTTCATACGGTTTTAGCTCAGACTCATAATGTTACATCTATCTTACTTTCAAATGACGAATGATTATCAAATCAGTTGCAAAATTTATAGCAGAGGCTCAGAAACTGACACAAGAAAAGATTAACCCATTATGATGCATGATTCATTAATATGATGAAGATAACAATGAATGTTCATATCATATATCATATGATAAAGTGGATGGTCGAATTTCATATATTTTTTATTGCGTGCGTGCTTATCCGCGTGTGTATATGTGCGTATGCATGTGTTTGGGCGAGTGTGTGTGTGTGTGTGTGTGTGTGTGTGTGTGTGTGTGTGTGTGTGTGTGTGTGCGTGCGTGCGTGCGTGCGTGCGTGTGTGTGTGTGTGTGTGTGTGTGTGTGTGTGTGTGTGTGTGTGTATGGGTATGTCTGCGTCGGCGTGTGTGTGTGTGCGTGAGTATATGCGTGTGAGCGCGTGCGCGCGCGCATGTGTGTGTGTGTGTGTGTGTGTGTGTGTGTGTGTGTGTGTGTGTGTGTGCGCGCGTGCCATTGGGTGTGTGTGCCATGGGTGTGTGTGTGTGTGTGTGTGTGTGTGTGTGTGTGCAATTGGGTATGTGTGTGTGTGTGTGTGTGTGTGTGTGTGTGTGTGTGTGTGTGTGTGTGTGTGTGTGTGTGTGTGTGTGTGTGTGAAATTGGGTGGGCTGGTGGGGTGAGTGCTTGGGATATGTATTCATGTGGTTTAAATGATTATTATATTATAACTGATTGAAGTTTTGTTGAGAAAATTTTTGTATTTTGTTATATTGATTTCATATGTCAGCAATATTTCCTTTCTGAGCCTATTGTTACCCCCCTTGTCACCAGACCGTAATGTTAATGACAATAAAATATCGTGAATCAATCTCTCTCACCTGGTGAAACATGGATAAATGTTGACCATAGAATGTGTTCATTTACCATCGCGCTTTAACCTGCTTTATTCGCTATCAATGACAGAACAGATACCATGCCACGTTTCATTTCACACGAACGTCTGTAAATAGAAAAAAATCATTCAACGCCATATCTACTAAGCAAAGGGGCATACATTACCAAACAACCTACTAACTGCAGAGAACAAAGACTGCTATATACGAATATAACCTGCCAAATACAATAATGTAGGTTCGTGGCAAATCAAACAAAGAAAGCGTGACGAAGATGGTAAATTAAACAAAAAGCCGTAGTGCTTTTTTTTCAAAACATAGTTGCAATGGAATCGAAACAAAACTTCTAAATAATCAGTAACAGTGGGGACACCGAAAGTGCAGCCTCAAATAAAATGATTTTCACTCATTAAGTCAGCGCCCGTAAAACTTACGTCATCAGTCACGTTAATTTTTGTACGGTATCGTTAAAGTGACGTAAGCAGGGGAGGTTTAAAATGGACCCAACGAAGGAGTGAAGTCGTCTCTGCATCGTTGTTTACCAGATGGAAACCTAGATGTAAAGAAATGAAAATTCAAGCGGATTTGGAATCTGTGTTCGGGTATTATGACACGGACAATAAGTAGACTGGGTGCTCTGAAGCTGAAAACATTGGCTTTGATGATAGTTACAAGCAAGGGCGACCTACGACCTTTAGGAACGAACAAACTTCGCTTTGGGTGAAAGGACTGGTGGTTCGAAGGCAGCTTGCAGCAAACAAGAGCGATCTACGACTGACTGTGATGGACGGAGAAGCTTTGCTTTGGGTGGAAGGAATCGTGGCAGAAGGCCCTCCTGTTTCTGTCACAGAAGTCAGCGAGGACTGAAATACATCATCTGGAACAGATGAACGGATTCTGCGACGGACTTGGCCTCGGCCTAAAAAGAAAAAAAAAATTGCCGCAAGACGGAGACTCCAGTTCTTAATATAGGATCACAAAAGAGTGGGCTTAATGTTTGATGATGTTTCTCTCACTGTTTGGGGCTAATTGCCACAAACGCCTGTGAAAGGTAAAGTACAGGTGGGATCAGACTTAGGTGTCATTTTATGGTGTCTTCGACACCCGCTCGGATACGATGTGAGTGTCTGCTGATGCACAGAGATCGGTTGCTCTGTGGCCGGGTTTTCAGCGTCGGAAGAGGCTTCATTCATTCATTCATTCATTTCATCATTCACTCTTCATTCGATCGATCATTCATTCATTCAATCGTTCGTTTTTTTCGTTCATTCGTTCGTTCGTTCTTTCTTTTATTCATTTATTCACTCATTCATTCATTCATTCATTTGTTTATTTTCAATATCAGTTTTCCTGCCATCGTTCATATTTTGCCCCGGGAGTGTACACTCAGTGTTCATTACTGTGTGAGAACTGTCCATCACAAAGTGAGAAGTCCGTACATGAGTAGCGCCCAGCTGTCGGCACCAGTAGATCCCTGCCACTGCTTTAAGACTACGCTATTCCCCACAGGGCCAAGGTCACTATGACCTACCTTGACGGATAAGGCACCAAGTCCATCTCCCCCCCCCCCCCCCCCCCCCCCCCCCCCCCCCCCCCCCCCCCCACCCCCTACAGTCCCGACTCGGCCTCATGCGACCTTTTGTTCTTTCTGTTGTTGAACCAGAAGTTACCAGGACGGAGATTTTTTTCACCAGTCCAAAACTGACTCCAAGACCTGTCCAAAGCAGCGTTTTCACAGCGCCACAGCCTGTCTCTGTCGGAGTACCAAAAAAACGCATTTGAATTGTGGCTGGGGAGCGTGGATCTGTGTGTCGGCTTTGCGTGGAAGAGTATTTTGAGGGAACGTGCGATTTACTGCTAAAATTCGTTGGCTGTCTCTTTAAAGGGTCCCAAGGGATCTACACAATGATGAGTTGCAAAATGAGATGACTGCAGGCGGAAATCTAAACAAATTTGAAACGTTAATGATAACGCACCGCCCAAAAACATAAACAAGCGAATCACAAGACAAAACATCACGCGTTTCGATCTCTTAGGTCTTCTTCAGGCAAAATACACAACACTCAGGACAACGGAAACGAACCAGCAATCATATATCTTCATCAGCACCAGTGTTCCTGCCATTGTCGGTCAAGGCAAGGCAGGTCGTAGCGACCTTGGCTTTGTGGGGACTGGTTTGTCGGAAATTGTGACGGCAGGGTTCTACTGGTGAAAATCAACGCCTATCTTACACCGAATTGGATGAAGATAAGTGACTGCTCGTTCGTTTTCGTTGCCTTGAATGTTGCGTAGTTTGCCTGAAGAAGACCTAAGAGGTCGAAACGCGTCGTGTTTTGTCTTGTGATTCGTTGGTCTATGTTTGAGGCGGTGCCTTATCATTAACTTTTAAGATTTACGTAATAATGAGCCCTGCCTCTTAACAGGCTTTAGTAATCACGATGGCATTCAGTGTACTTGGCTGTGTCACCGATGTTCAAATACTTGACCTTTGTGTACGCCAAGTTCAAAAGACGTGATGCCGGTCACTAGTAAAAGGCGCCAGACTAATCTCTTGGGTTAACTGGCTGATTTGTTTATCTGTTCATTTGCTCATTCCTTTGTTCGTTCTTCGTTTATTCATATATTAATTCACCTTAGATTTATTTGTTTTTATCTTCGTCTGTATGTATGTATGTATGTATGTATGTATGAATGTATGTATATATGTATGTATCTGCCTTCATAGCTGTCTGTCTATCTACTACTATCTACCCATTGAGTTATTTATTTATTTGTTCGTCTATTTATTTGTCTATTCATTTATTTGTTATCCATTTATCTATGTATTTACTTATTCAAGTATTTTGGCATTGAATCCCCCTGATTAACAAACTGACTGTTTGTTTGCTTGCTTGCTTCCTTGGTTAATTCATTCATTAATATCATACGTTTTTATTCCTACTGATATCACAGTCTACCTGCGTGAAGAAGCTTGTACCGCTTGCCATCACAAACACTTGATCGAATCGCTTCAGGTAGGAGGGTGGGTTTGGTATTAGACCTGAAAAGTACAGGAGACAGAGAAATAGGGCGTGCAACGTTTTGCTTCATATTGTTATCAGATAAAACATCTGTTTTCTTTGTTGTTGTTTGTTTTTTTAACCTTAGGATCTTGTAAGACTGGCGAAGCCAGGTAATGTCGGACAGATTACTAAATCACTGTTGAAAACAAACCAGTAAAACAAAGATACTCTCACCAACAACACAAAATAGATTGGATGTCATTCATGTGTGTGTGTGTGTGTGTGTGTGTGTGTGTGTGTGTGTGTGTGTGTGTGTGTGAGAGAGAGAGAGAGAGAGAGAGAGAGAGAGAGAGAGAGAATTCATTATTTTACAATGGTAAAAAAAAAAAAACATTTTTCATATATTCCGTCACAATTATGCTGAACAAGTACTTATGATACAAGTTAAGCATCAAGAAACGAATACACGCTCACACAGAGACTGTATCAAAACAACGCCATGACAAGCGCGTGGGCTTGTGTACATGTACACATGCACATGCAAACACATGGACGTACTCATGAACACACACACACACACACACACACACACACACACACACACACACACACACACACACACACACACACACACACACACACACACATAAGCACACACGCATCCCCCCCACACACACACATACACATATATATATATATATATATATATATATATATATATATATATATCAAAAAATACTGTTAAAAAGCCTAATAAAAATTCAAAGGTGCTCAACCCCTTGGGGAGCAACATCTGTTTACAATAAGGTATAAGGTTTTAAAACTTCCTTTTAATACCTTATTGTAATATATATATATATATATATATAGTGCTGAACAATTAAGTAGTGGGTGGAAACAAGTGCAGGCTAACAATTCTTCAGTCATTATATAATGACTTGACAATGATTTGAACTTTTGGAGAAAAAAAAAAGGAAGATGAAGAAAATGGGGGGAATATATCATAAATATGAGAGACCCTTCGCTAGCTGCCTGAGGGAACCATTGGAATCCCAGTATAGTCACTTTGAAATTGCACTGTCATTGCCAAAAGGTCATTGTGGCAAAGGGTAGGGTATGACAACAAAGCGCATCAAAGCGAACGCAAAAATAAACCGAATACAAGAAAAACCAACACAGGTTCTGACGAGAGAATGGTAAGGTAAGCTTTTTTTCTTTCTTTCTTTCTTTCTTTCTTCTTTCTTTCTTCTTTCTTCCTTCCTTCCTTCCTTCTTTTCTTTCTTTCTTTCTTTCTTTCTTTCTTTCTTTCTTTCTTTCTTTCTTTCTTTCTTCTTTGCTATATCGAGATTAAAAGGCACAATCTGTGCTCTTATATCTTTAAATGTTTGCACTGAATTTTTTTTTAACTGCTTTTAATCGTCAACAGGATGTCGACACATCGGGCAAGGCGATTCCCTGGATTCCCCATGGTAAATCCATCTGTTATTCGCATTACCGCCAAAGGTTCGCGATCTATATTTTGAGACGTTTATCCGGTGCCAATTATCAAATATCACAAAACTGCATGTTTTCTGTGTGAAAAGAAGACAAAGAAGTCGAAACGCGTCGTGTTTTGTCTTGTACTTTGTTCCGTCTCTTTTCGTTCGGCGGACCTCTACGATTTCTTTTATTAAGCTTGTTTGAAAAAATAGTTTTAAAAGAGAAAAAACAGTTGTATTTTTTTTTCTTTGTTGTCCGTGTCCGAGTGCCAGATCTGTTTGTAACATGTGATCAGTCCATCTTGGAAATTCTGTAATGAAACTCTGCCCATCGCCACCCCCCCCCCCCCTCCAAACCCTAGCCCCCACCCCCCCCCCCCCCCCCCCCCCCCGAAACTCTGCCCATCGTCACCCCCCCCCACCCCCTCCAAAACCCTAGCCCCTACTCTCCCCCCCCCCACCCCCCCACCCCCCTCTCCACACACACCCTGGGACGGCTACACAATCCTACATCCATTTTCTGATAAAATTGTTTTCGCGCATGGTATTCCCAGGTTCTCTGCTATGCTGTATTTGTCCTGGCGTCATGCTATATGTCTTTCTACAAAGTCTGGTTTGTGGGAGTTCCAAATTTCCATCCAATATCTCATCCATTTAACATATACTCTCATGAACAATGGGTATTTATCGATCGCTCTCGCCTCGCCATATGAAACTTTGTTGAGTATATGAATAGTCGCTTTCAGAAAATGCTTTAAGGCAAAACAATGTACCTTTTCCACTTGCTTATTGTTTTAACAGACCCCGTATTTCAGCAGCGTCAAGAGAGCCTTGGTTCCGGCTGTGTGCCAGCTATTTTCCACGTAAGGCTCGCATGATACGATAATTGCTGGCACTTAAAAAAAAAATCTTCCGGCATGACTTATTCAAAGCATTGTTAAACTCAGTCTTGCAAATATCATTCTTAAGTATGTTGTAAACATTAATGACTTCTATTACTATACGCCATATTAGAGACAGACAGACAGACAGACAAACAGAGCGACATGGGGGAGGGTAAGTGCGCAAGCACGACAGATAGATAGACAGATAAACAGATAGATAGACAGACAGACAGATATATAGATAGGTGGACAGATAGAGAGGTGGGTGAATGGACAGACAGACAGACATACAGATAGATAGATGGATAGATAGACAGACAGACACATACATACATGCATACATACATACATACATACATACATACATACATACATACACACATGCATACATAGACAGATAGAAGGATGGGCAGACAGACCGATGTACGTGACAATGAAGGACGGACGGCAAGGCAGACCTCACCGTGCACTCTTTTGAAGAGAGAATTGAAGTCATTGCCGGGCTGATCCTCATGCACAATCTGGATGGGGACTTCGCCGTGCTTCTTCCGTATGGCCTCTGGCACCACAAGAAATCATACTCTAACAGCCTGGGCTCTGGGGAGCAGTGTCTTGGTGCCTGTTGTTGTTTATTTCGGCCCGAAGAAGACACATGTGTTCAAACGTCACCTGTCTGTTGCGTATTGTTTATTGCGACACAAGCGTTACTTGCACTTTCTGTATGTATGTATGTGTGTGTGTGTGTGTGTGTGTGTGTGTGTGTGTGTGTGTGTGTGTGTGTGTGTGTGTGTGTTGTTGTTTGCAAGATCCTAAAACTTTTTTCCGAGTGAATCGGAAGTTCAGGTGCCAGTTTTAGCTGCTGTCACTGTTGCTTTGGTCCTTTTGTGCCCTGTCCTCTAAATGACATTCACTGTGCCCTGTCCTCTGAATGACATCCCACTGTACCATGTCCACTGAATGACATCCATTGTGCCCTGTCCACTGAATGACATTCACTGTGCCCTGTCCTCTGAATGACATCCACTGTGCCCTGTCCTCTGAATGACATCCACTGTGCCCTGTCCTCTGAATGACATCCACTGTGCCCTGTCCTCTGAATGACATCCACTGTGCCCTGTCCTCTGAGTGACATTCATTGTCCCCTGTCCCCTGACATTCATTCACTGTGCCCTGTCCACTGAATGACATCCACTGTGCCCTGTCCTCTGAATGACATTCATTGTGCCCTGTCCTCTGAATGACATTCAGTGTGCCCTGTCCACTGAATGACATCCACTGTGCCCTGTCCTCTGAATGACATCCACTGTGCCCTGTCCTCTGAATGACATTCATTGTGCCCTGTCCTCTGAATGACATTCAGTGTGCCCTGTCCACTGAATGACATCCACTGTGACCCTGTCCCCTGTCCTCTGAATGACATTCAGTGTGCCCTGTCCACTGAATGACATCCACTGTGCCCTGTCCTCTGAATGACATTCAGTGTGCCCTGTCCTCTGAATGACATCCACTGTGCCCTGTCCTCTGAATGACCATTCATTGTGCCCTGTCCTCTGAATGACATCCACTGTGCCCTGTCCTCTGAATGACATTATTGTGCCCTGTCCTCAGAATGACATCCACTGTGCCCTGTCCTCAGAATGACATCCACTGTGCCCAGTCCTCAGAATGATAGCAACTGTGCCCTATCCTCTGAATGACATTCGTTGTGTGCCCTAACCTCAGAATGACATCCACTGTCCCCTGTCCTCAGAATGACATCCATTGTGCCCAGTCCTTAGAATGACATTCACTGTGCCCTGTCCTCTGAATGACATTCATTGTGTCCTGTCCTCTGAATGACATTCACTGTGTCCTGTCCTCTGAATGAATGACATTCACTGTGCCCTGTCCTCTGAATGACAACCACTGTGCCCTGTCCTCTGAATAACATCCACTGTGCCCTGTCCTCTGAATGACATCCACTGTGCCCTGTCCACTGAATGACATCCACTGTGCCCTGTCCCCTGAAGGACATTCATTGTGCCCTGTCCTCTGAATGGCATTCACATTGTGCCCTGTCCTCTGAATGACATTCACTGTGCCCTGTCCTCTGAATGACAACCACTGTGCCCTGTCCTCTGAATGACATCCACTGTGCCCTGTCCTCTGAATGACATCCACTGTGCCCTGTCCACTGAATGACATCCACTGTGCCCTGTCCCCTGAAGGACATTCATTGTGCCCTGTCCTCTGAATGGCATTCATTGTACCCTATCCTCTGAATGACATTAACTGTGCCCTGTCCTCTGAATGACATCCACTGTGCCCTGTCCACTGAATGACATCCACTGTGCCCTGTCCCCTGAAGGACATTAACTGTGCCCTGTCCTCTGAATGGTATTCATTGTACCCTATCCTCTGAATGACATTAACTGTGCCCTGTCCACTGAATGACATCCACTGTGCCCTGTCCCCTGAAGGACATTCATTGTGCCCTGTCCTCTGAATGACATTCATTGTACCCTATCCTCTGAATGACATTAACTGTGCCCTGTCCTCTGAATGACAACCACTGTGCCCTGTCCTCTGAATGACAACCACTGTGCCCTGTCCTCTGAATGACATTAACTGTGCCTGTCCTCTGAATGACATCCACTGTGCCCTGTCCTCTGAATGACAACCACTGTGCCCTGTCCTCTGAATGACATGCACTGTGCCCTGTCCTCTGAATGACATTCACTGTGCCCTGTCCTCTGAATCACAACCACTGTGCCCTGTCCTCTGAATCACAACCACTGTGCCCTGTCCTCTGAATGACAACCACTGTGCCCTGTCCTCTGAATGACATCCACTGTGCCCTGTCCACTGAATGACATCCACTGTGCCCTGTCCCCTGAAGGACATTCATTGTGCCCTGTCCTCTGAATGACATTCATTGTACCCTATCCTCTGAATGACATTAACTGTGCCCTGTCCTCTGAATGACACCCACTGTGCCCTGTCCTCTGAATGACATCCATTGTGCCCTGTCCTCTGAATGACATCCATTGTGCCCTGTTCTCTGAATGACATCCACTGCGCCCTGTCCTCTGAATGACATTCATTGTGCCCAGTCCTCTGAATGATATTCATTGTGCCCTGGGTGATGGTGATGGTGATGGATGCGGGCTTGAAGTTTTATAATTTCCCTAAACTATTCAGCCCAAGCCTGTTTCTGAAAACTTAAAATGCAATAGAGGCAGAGGCTATAAAACAGACACATGCGAATTAAACTCACAAAGAGATCGCACACAAGATGAGAGGCAGACAGACAATCAAACAAACAAACAAAACGACTAAGCAAGCAGACACAGTGGCTGACACAGTCTGACAGCCAGGTCAACGTACCAATGAGCTGTGTGAGGATCAGCATGGAGACACTGCCGTCCGCTGTGCCAAAGTCACCAATGGTGAAGAGCTTGTCGTCTTTCCTGCTGAAAGGAATTGAGTCTGGAACACACGTTGACTCCCTGGAATTAGTTTGGTGTTGTCACTTTCACTGAAAGCTGACTCATATACGTAAGCTATGTTGTCAAGTTTTTTTTTTTTTTTGTTGTTGTTGTTGTTGTTTTTGTCCACGAGTGTGTTTGCATCTCTCTCTCTCTCTCTCTCTCTCTCTCTCTCTCTCTCTCTCTCTCTCTCTCTCTCTCTCTCTTGTCTTGTCTTGTCTTGTCTCGTCTTGTTTTGTCTAGTCTTGTCTTGTTTTGTCTTGTCTTGTCTTGTCTTGTCTTGTGTGTGTGCGTGCGAACGCGTGCATGAGCGTGTGTGCATACGTGCCAGCGTGTGTGTACAGTGTCTAAATCTTTCCAGCTATTCTTCGGGTAAGATGTCACCTGGTCCCTATAGCCATAAAACTGGGTGACACTTTCAGCAATTGCTTAGGCATTACAAAAACTGCCCTTTTCTTAGAAAAGTTGGTCATTTTTATAGCTTTCTCTACACACGTGATAGAAGTTAGGTACATGTATATATACTAGTCACATAAAGTTAAGCACAGGCCTTTGCACACAGGGGGTTGATTCATCCCTTCAAAAACACATGTTTTTTTTTTGTTATGCGGCAACCAATGATGAATCTCACACAGCAGTGTGTAATCCAGCCTGTGTCAACTGGTAGTGCGCACGGGGGTCTTGGTGACCTCGTTACCGCGCGGGATAAAAAGTGCAAAGTTGCGTTAACTGTGCCTGTTTTTACATCAAGCTTGCTGGCGACACAAGATGTGTAAAATGAAAAATTCTTTTTTCCCGTGCAAGAGCAGTCTCTCAAGTGAGTTTTATGCCCCTTGTTTTTGGCTGTTTAAGCGCGGGGTTGGTTACTGTCAGCCCTTTTCTCACCATGCCACCACGAAGAAAACTTAGCACCTTTGACAAAACCAGGGCGATTGCGTGGATACAAGATGGCATTGCAAAGGCTGAAGTGGCGCGACGACTTGGTGTGCATCATTCAGTTATTGTTAGACTGAATCAGCGTTTTAGGGCGACCAACAGCGTTGAAGAGAGGCCACGGTCAGGTCGGCCTAGGCAGACTACTCCCAGAGAAGATCGTTTCATCGAGAGGCAGGCCCTATTGCAGCGGGATACCACTTCCGTCAGCATCCAAAGGCAGCTTCGTATGGCAAATAACACCCCATCCTCAGCCGTCAAGCCATACGAAACCGTCTTCACCACTTCAGCCTCAGATCACGTCGCCCAGCTGTTCGACCACGACTGCTAGCAGCCCATAGGCTGGCTCGCCGAGCTTTCTGCCATCGTCATGTGAGATGGAACCAACAGTGGTCCCAGGTCCTCTTTTCAGAGATGAGTCGCGGTTTAGTCTTGAACAATGACGGCCGAACTAGAGTTTGGAGGCGTGTTGGTGAACGTTACATTGATGCAGCTGTTCGCCAGACCAGGGCCTTTGGGGGAGGATCTGTTATGGTATGGGGTGCCTTCAGCCTCCACCACAAGACACCACTCTACCATATTGATGGAAACCTCACAGGCATCCGCTATCGGGATGAAATCCTGGCGCCTTTCGTTGTTCCGACCATGCAACGGATAGGACCCATGGCAGTCTTCCAAGACGACAATGCTCGGCCACATAGGGCCCGGGTGGCCGAAAACTTCATTGTACAGGCCGGCATCAACAGGATGATCTTCCCGGCGTATAGTCCCGACCTCAATCCCATCGAGCATATGTGGGATGAGTTGGGGAGACGTGTGAAGGAGAACCATCCACCTCCCAGAGACCGCCAGGATCTCTTCCAAATGCTGCAACTGGAATGGCAGAGAATCCCTCAGAGGGTCATCAGAACACTGGTCAACTCGATGAGGAGTCGCTGCGTGGAATGTCTCGCCAATGGCGGTGGCCACACCCACTATTGAAATGATTTTGTGAACTGAACAGATTTTGCGAACTTTGATTTCGACCCATCCTCTGTTTAATTGTCTGTAAATCAACAACCGTTCATTCGATCCCAATGAAATTCAATGTACGTTGGAACAAGATAATGAATTACACCTGTTCCCAATTTCAAAATCGTGGGCTTTTATATATTTTGGAAATTATGCGGGTACATGTAAACTGTGCTTAACTTTATGTGACTAGTATATAATCAGATTAATCAGCACGTAACTGTTTCACCTGTACAGCCACCAGTGGCAGATGGTAAACCTGTTTCACGTCTGGACGGGTTTCAAAGAGTTTGTTAGCCGTCTGCGAGTTCCAGTCCCCTTGCTTAGAGGTCTTTGACACAGGTCTGACGTTTGGGTCTCAGGTCGGTGAGAGAGAGAGAGAGAGAGAGAGAGAGAGAGAGAGAGAGAGAGAGAGAGAGAGAGAGAGAGAGAGAGAGTGCACAATTCTGTATCTACGGCATTCTTGGCAAGTTGATCAGCCACCTCTTTGCTTGGAATGCCAACATGATTGAGAAGCGATGCAAACACTGTGCTGTAACCATCACATACAGATGGCGATGACCTTCCTATGATCTCAAAGAGGAGACCACTCCTGTATCAAACAGACTTACTATCAATAATTCAGTAGAAGTATTTTCACTAGCAGCAATGATCCCACCCATTTTAACTACAAGAGCTGTCACCTTATAATCCAGTAGTACTATCATCAGTAATGGGAATGAATCTGTTCACGCTATCCAGCAGAGATACTGACTGTAAATAAATTATGTTATCAGTAATGGCGACGATCAAACGTACACCATCTAACGAAGACACCACTTATATGTCAGTAGTATTATTATCATCACCACTCAACAGTACCAGTCAAAGTATGCAGCACAGAAATCATCTATAATTCAGTACTATTATCACTAGTAGCAATGATCCCATTCGCAGAGTCCAACAGAGAAACTGCCCGTTATTCAGTAACGTCATCGCTAATGGCGATGATCCCACCCACAATACCCAACAGAATTACAGCCCCTGATTCAGTGGCATTATCATCACAATGGAAATGACACTAACCAAGACTATCTTACAGAGATACCACTTCTCATTCATTAGTATCATAATCACTAACGACGGTAATGGTCCCAGCCACAGTATCTAATACAGATACCCACCTGTAGTTCGTTAGTACTATAATCACTGATGACAATGATCTCATCCATGTAGCAGAGTACATGACAGAGATGCCACACGCAATCGATAGATGGTAACGATTCATTCTACCCAACAGATATGCCGCCTATTTTCGTTAGCAGCATTGTAGCTAATGGTACTAATCCCCAAACACTAATAATTATTATCACTAATGAGAATTATACCATCCTCAGAACTGAACAGAGATGCCATCTACTATTCCATAAATGGCAATGATCACATCCATACAATCTCACAGAGACATCCGGCTGCAATTCGGCAGATGGGAACGATGCAAACCTTGTGTCTAACAGAGACACTCCCACAATTATTAGTTCAGGAATATTTACCCCGATAGCAAAGACCGGTCAGAAACATCTAACACATATACAACTTCTAGTTCAGAAATATCTCTTCTCTCCTGTCACTGGTTCCGCCCATGGTACCTGAGATACAAACCATAGTTCAATAGCATTGTCATCAACACAAGAGGAAATCCCAACCACCACAGGCCTTTCAAGTCTGCCAAGGTCTGCACAGGAACTGGGGAAACACACAAGAAACTCAAATCAATCCCGAAGGACCAGCCCTTCCTATGCCCACGTGCTTGATGGTCCACGTGTCTGGTTGCATAGGACACACAGACACACTGTTGGAATAAAAGACGAAAATAAAGAGACATGAAACAGAACTCACCAAGGGCCCTCAAAACGCGATCCTTGAAAGTGTTGATGTTGGAGTGTAGTTGTGGTGTCATCAATTCTCCATACACACCCTGACCCGCTCCTCCGTAGGAGAACTGTTGGGAAATGGCGTCACTCATCTTCTGTCGCTTCTGCTTCCTGTGATGGAAGAGAATGACACATGTATGTTCTCTCTCTCTCTCTCTCTCTCTCTCTCTCTCTCTCTCTCTCTCTCTCTCTCTCTCTCTCTCTCTCTCTCTCTCTCTCTCTCTCTCTCTCTTCTTTTTTGTGTGTGTGTGTGTGTGTGTGTGTGTGTGTGTGTGTACACTGTATTTTGACACTGTTTTGCCCCTTGTTTGCAATGCTTTCCTCCTCTTAAAACAACCTAGGTCCTTCTCTTGGTATTTGTTTCACTGACTTTTCCCCTGCTTTCAACGCGATGCAGCTTCATCTCTTAACCAAGAAACTGCTTGATTTTTGCGTCGATCCAAAATTTATGGAATGCTTAATCGTATACTTCACGGACCCAGTATGATCATTTCTGATCTACGGTTTCCTCTCCAAGCTCTACTCACACAGGTGCACCTCAAGGTACAGTGCTGTCTCCCGTCTTCTTTGCTTTATATAGCAATGACTGTTGAGGAACAGACAAAACTCCTGTCATCAAATACTCTGAGGAGTCTGCCTTTGAAGATCTGTCCTGCTCCTGCTCTGTCTATTTCTATGAAACAAAATCATCCTGATCTGAATTTTTGGAAAACAATAGAATTGTTGGTCGACTTCCGTACAAACCCATTACACTTATTAAACATTATCATGGATGGTCAAGCTGCTAAAAGGGAGGGCAAATGAAATATCTAGGCATGATCTTACCAACAAAGATATTTTTTGACAAGAAACAAGATTTCGTATTTTTAAAAAGTTCATTAATGATTTTTCCCTACAGGAATTGAGAACTAATGGCGTCTGTTCAAAGAATTCTACAAACTTACTATCGCCCCTGTTTTGAATCTTTGCTTTCCGTTTTATCTATAATGTATTGAAGGCTTGGTGTGCGAAGCCTTCCAATTTTGAATGACTTGGTGGATGCATGCAATAAAGTTTGTAGGTGCAAAGCAGATTGATGTGCAATAACTGTAGGAAAAATACGTTGTTCAAAATGACGGCAGGAAGGCAGTGGGTCGTCTGTCTTTAACATTGTGGGTGACTGAATAACTGCTGAAGACTGGCACCACCGATAAGTCCTCTTCCAGAGACAGACTACTCTGGTCAGCAAAAGCAAAGGTTCAGTTCCGTTGCAAAGTGTAGCACTCAAGGATTTCCCCTTGCTGTTAGTGACGGAATTTAACACTAATGTTTCAACATCGTCTGTTTCATCCCATCTCTCCCTCCCCCTCGCTCCTCCCACCCCCACCCCCTTTAAGTCATTTTTTTTTTTAATGATAACTAAGGACTCGTTCACTCTCACTTTGTTCTTCCCCATTTCCTATTCTTTTCCTGTTGTTTCTTTATTGTTTGTCTGTTGGCCTGCCTGAAGAAGACCAGTAGGTCGAGGTTTGTTTCAAAAAGTTTGTTATGTTTACCTGGGGGTTCAGAACGTCAACATTTCTTTTAATGAGCAATAGCGTTAACATGTCCGTCTTCTGAGTTAAGTTGGTTTTATTCGGCCTGGCAGATTTTGTCATGCAGAAAAAAAAAAGAATAGAGGTCCTTGTATTTTTTTTTTCAATGGTATACATGCTCTATGAATGCATGCTTGCATACCTGGATATATCTGTCTCCTTTTCGTGGGTTCTGGCAGACAAAGACCTGTGTGTACACTAACGTATAACGAGCTTTGCATTTGTGTACAAACACAGAGCGAGCGTTGTGTGGGTTCTAACAAACAGCGAGCTTCTCGTGTATACTAACGTAGACAAATCATTACATTTGCGTAGCAATGCCACGTTAACGTCGATGGTCGTAATGATTCGTTTCCTTGTGTCTTTTTTTCCATAGCCATCACCTAACCTAACCCATAAGCTAACCAAAGCTACCCTCAGCCTTGCCTAGCCTAATCTAACCTAACCTTACCTGATCCAGCCGTACCTAACCCTAATAACATCCCATAATCTTGCTGACCCATCGCAAACGAGCAGTGTTTTGTTATAGCTCTGCAAACGTGACATAAGTGTCACAAAACGTGCATCTCCCAAACGTGCATACATAAAAAACAAGTGTCACAAAACGTGCATCTCCCAACATACCAACACTCTCCTCACCGTGCAAGTCGACTGACCTGAACCGCAGCAACTCAGAACTAAGAACCGTGGGTTGAGCAATTCGTTATATGCTGTCCTCGAAGTTTATGTGAGGCGGCTTGTGACAGCTGTCGCGGCCTTTCACGGTCATACGCCATAGGGATGTTCTACGGTTCAGGTTCAGAGCTTAGGTTCCGGCTGAAAGCCTGTGAGAACAATATATACTAGCAGGGCATCTGGGAGTCATGACCTTGATGCTGCCCGGTCCCCTCAGAGTGTAAGGAGTTCAAGGCCGAAACACATGTCTGAAGGGGGTTTCTTCCCTGAAGACCTTCTGCTGTGAAGTTCTCCCTGGAGACTCTTCCTTCTAGCAGCGTTTATTCCTTGTCACGGTTATCGCTGTTTTTTTTTTTTCTTTGTATGTGTGTGTGTGTGTGCGCGTGCGTGCGTGCGTGCGCGCGCGCACGCATGTGGTGTGTGTGTATGTGTGTGTGTGTGTGTGTGAGTGTGTGTGTGTGTTTTGTTTCTTTTGTTTGTTTGTTTTTGATATCCTCGTTTTAATGTTTATTGGTTCATCTTCCTGCAGTGATGTTAACATCAAGTTGTTCATTTTGACCCCCGTATTGACAGCCACATCCACAGATGCTCATTCCGCTCCAGTGCCAATAGTGCTTTAGAGAACAAGTACTATCACCCTAGGAATACCCTTCATCCGTCGACGTCGACAACGAAGTGTTTTAGGTGATGTGTTTCCAAGGCACAACCAAAACTATTTTAGCCGGGAACAAAACGGCGAGGTGACCGATCATGTCACCAACAATGCCGCCAATGAAAGCAAAAAAAGTCCAAATGATAATTCTATCCCTTGCAAAACTCCGAAATACAGCAGACAAAAAAAGGTCCAAATGATAATTCTATCCCTTGCAAAACTCCGAAATACAGCAGACAAAAAAGGTCCGAATGATAATTCTATCCCTTGCAAAACTCCGAAATACAGCAGACAAAAAAGGTCCAAATGATAATTCTATCCCTTGCAAAACTCCAAAACACAGCAGACAAAAAAGGTCCAAATGATTACTCTATCCCTGCAAAACTCCGAAATAACAGCAGACAAAAAAGGTCCAAATGATAATTCTATCCCTTGCAAAACTCCGAAATACAGCAGACAAAAAGGTCCAAATGATAATTCTATCCCTTGCAAAACTCCGAAATACAGCAGACAAAAAAGGTCCAAATAATAATTCTATCCCCTGCAAAACTCACAAATACAGCAGATTTAGGGACGTAGCTTGCATTGATTTACGAGATACAGTTCCCATCTTCAGCATCCTCTTCCTGTGTAAGCTTTGTAATGCACTATGTACAAAACATTTTTGATAGAAGGTGTGTGTGTGTGTGTGTGTGTGTGTGTGTGTGTGTGTGTGTGTGTGTGTGTGTGTGTGTGTCTCTCTCTCTCTCTCTCTCTCTCTCTCTCTCTCTCTGTATGCTTTGACTCTGTGTGTGTGTGTGTGTGTGTGTGTGTGTGTGAGAGAGAGAGAGAGAGAGAGAGAGAGAGAGAGAGAGAGAGAGAGTTTGTTTTTTTAATTG
>JADBJO010000003.1:492500-497500 GCA_016801955.1 Conus betulinus | reverse complement strand
TTAATAATACATATCAACACTAGGTTAGGTCTGTATGGTGAGGCCAGGGATGGAAGTAAAAAAATGGGGAGGGGGGGGGGGGGTCCAGGAGGAGGATGTTTGTAGATATGAACCATACAACAGACCCCGGCAGAATAACTGACGTACGGGATGGCAGTGGGGTGGAAGTGTAAACAGCACTGAGCGACGATCAGCAACCTTAACTTATCATTCTTTTAATCTGAAATTTGGAGAGTCACGTAAAAAAAAATTTTTTTTTCAAAAATGGTAACACTCACACACTAAAACAATCATAACATTCATCGTAATTCACATAATCTTAAAACATGCACAGTACCAAGTTCTTTGTGAATTTATGTATAAACATGGAGTCAGGGAGCGTTTAGGAGCATGCAATGACAGATACAAACAAAGCGGAATGTTCTCAGCTGTCACCATGTTCAAGCATTTGCTCGTCATGCATCAGCTCTAGATCGAAGCTGCCCAGTCTGTTGTCAATCTTTGCAGCACACAGTTCCCGTTGCTACACGATGACACTCAGGTAACAGCACCTGTTGCATACCTGTTTCTGGAACATTTATTTCTGGTTGCGCGTTTCTCTCATTTTACATGTATGGGCATACAGTTTCACTAACATTATAACAAATGTGAACCATTGCCTGTCTTTTTAGTCATCACCTCTCCCCAAATTCACATAAGAAGAAGTAACCTCAATATTAAATCATGTCCATATCTGTAATGGAATTTCATTTCTACATATCTTTCAGTATTTCGGCACATGTCCAAACCAATTTTAAAAAATATTGATGGATTCTTTAGCGTCGTTACGGAAAAGCACAGTTTCTTGTATATGTTAGAGATAAAGCATGTCAACTTGAGAATATCACTTCAATTTCACATTTCTTTATTTTGTGCACAGATTCTATAAGAAACACCTTTTTCCCAAAGAAAGCTTACAGTTCAGTTTTAGTGTCCATTTGGAAAAAAAGACAGTTTGGCTGAAATCATGAAGTCATGATTTCAAAACAAAGTTCAATCTTTCATTAATCAATAGTGCATTTTCGGGCTGGTTTACATCCTGAATAAGACGCATCTATATTAACGTTTAGTGTTATGTCATTATTTTCTTTATACAGTAATTATTTTCTCGACAACAATATAGAAACAGAGGGACGAAGTTTGGGGCGAGTGTGTGTGGGAAGAGGAGGAGGAGGAGGAAGGCGTGGAGGGGCAATGGAAGCGGGCTAGGGGAATCGAGAAAATAGACAGAAAATAGACAGCGGAAGTGGGGAGGGGGGGGGGGGGGGGGGGGGGGGGGGGGAGTACAAGCGGTTAACTACAAGCGGTAAACTGCCTAAACGGGAACGTGAAATGACTAGAACAGAGAGAGTGAGATGACGTAACAGAACCGTTAATCGCGCAATGACTCGTGCTTCTCAACACGCTCACGTCCCTGTTTAGGATTTACTGCCTCGATACGACGATGGCAGAGGAGGTACATCTTTTTCCCTCAGTATGGAACACGACAATCGCTTCTTGGACAGGATGACATTGTCAACGAAGCCTAAACATTCCGAGGACTCTTTTTTTTATCAGCCAATGGATTCAACTCTCTTCAGTGCATGGAGAAAAATGACGGTTTCCCACAATGAATCGCTTTTTGACCTTTAGCCTTTCCAGGCAGCATTTATCCTGTTTGTGTTGAAGATGAACAGGATTTGAAACGACCCCGAGTGTCAAAACTTCATTTTGGTGAGTAATTTGCTTTATTACGTCATACTGAATGACTTCCGTCTCTTCACTCGCTACCTTACCTGCTGGTACACAGGGAAGAGGTCGACAGCTGACCAAGGCCAATACAGCCGAAAATTTCAACTGTAAGCGCATTAGCTTGTTCTTGATGTGCCTTCTTTTGGATGTGTGTGTGTGTGTGTGTGTGTGTGTGTGTGTTGGGCTATGTGATTCGCCGAATTTTGCAAACTTCCTTGCGACTGGAAGGGGATGAGGGGGGGGGGGGGACAACGGAATTCACCAGCTAGGTACATAGCTGTCATCCACTCACCACCTGTGTTTAGTCGGTCTGCGTGAACATTGGAGGAAACACTTGTCCACCCAGGTCTTTTAAAGGGCCTAACACAGAGCACAGTATGCTTTTGACATAAACCCCCCTTCCCTCAACGCCCCCCTCCCCCCTCCCCCCCCCCCCCCCCCCCCCCCCCCCCCCCCACCTACCTTTCCTTTTTCTCATACCCTCTCCCTTCCACTTCCTGACATTTCGACGCATCCGTTCTTTCCTATCTCATCTTGTTAAGAGTAAGCTTTCATTCCTATCCTCGACAAGACCATCTCATTTGAAAAGGATAAAACAGCCGACACTTTCAAACGACAATATACTTCTTTTGACGGTTGACATGTCGCTGTTATCTGATATCCTTTTCGTGCTGAACATCAGATTCACGGGGACAAAAGGGGAGAAATCAGCGCTGAAAAACAAGACGCAAGCCCTGCGCAGAAAATTCATTTCTACACATAACAATTATATCCTCTGTCGGGCATTTTTTTTTTTTACCCGAGATGAAAAGACTTTTCCCTTCAGCATTTCCCAAGTGCTTTACCCCTGAGACCTGCAAAAAAAAAAAAAAAAAAAAAACAATCAAAGATAATGACGCAACAAGCAAGCCTTGTCAAACTGAATAAAACCAACCATCTGGGTGTTGTCGTGCGGACTGACAGACAGATAAATAAACTGAAACATGTGAACTGAGCACATTACCCAACTTTACATTTTCGCTGCTCACGTTGTAATAAAAGGATGCCAAGGCATGCATGTCTTGGTGTCGGTGCTCAAGAAAAGTTCACATTGCTTAAACATCATCAATTCTACGATTTTACGACGAAATAACGAAAGGATAAAGTGGATGCTGGATTGCAGTTCGTAATGAATTTAACCTTTTTTTCTTTATCGCACTCTTCTAAATTAGGAGCAACATAAAACAACGGGTCTCTCTCTCTCTCTCTCTCTCTCTCTCTCTCTCTCTCTCTCTCTCTCTCTCTCTCTCTCTCTCTCTCTGAGTGTGTGTGTGTGTGTGTGTGTGTGTGTGTGTGTGCGTGTGCGTGCGCGCGCGCGTATGTGAGTGTGTCCTGTCTGTTTGTCCGTATGTCTCTCTCTCTCTCTCTCCTCTCTCTCTCTCTCTCTCTCTCTCTCTCTCTCTGTGTGTGTGTGTGTGTGTGTGTGTGTGTGTGTTGTGTCTCAAATAAATACAATCTCTCTCTCTCTCTCTCTCTCTCTCTCTCTCTCTCTCTCTCTCTCTCTCTGTGTGTGTGCGTGTGTGTGTGTGTGTGTGTGTATGCGTGCGTGCGCGGGTGCGTGCGTGCGTGCGTGCATGTGTACGCCCGCCTTCCTACCTATCAACGTTGCTGTGTCTCGACTGTTTTAGGGGTCCCCATCTTCTGTGCCGCCACTTCAATGGCATGATCCCCACACCACTCATTCTGCCTCTCCATCCATCCACACCCACACTTCGCCTTGTCTTGTCACAGCCCCAGCATCAGCAATCCAAAGGGAGCACTCACTGTCAGGCCGCCTTCAGGCATCCCGCCACAGGAGACACTGCACTGTTGCCCAGCCAGCTCAGTGGTATCCTGTAGTGTCTGTTTCTCATCCAAAACGCAAAGACACTGCCTACCATCCCCATACCCACGACTCTATCTGTTTAACACAAAGTTTTACAAGTGTTTATCATAACACCGCCAAACAACATGGACAAACGAATCACAAGACAAAACACGACGCGTTTTGACACTCTTAGGTCTTCTTCAGGCAAGACACGCAACACTCAGGACAACGCAAATGAAGAACGATACCTCGCCTGAAGATGACCTAAGAAGTGGAAACGCGGTGGTGTTTTGTCTTATAATTCGTTTTTTGACACACGTTGTTTGGCAGAGTTGCTATTAACACTTTTTAAAAAGATTTGTTCAGATGACCGCCTGCAGTCGCCTCACTTTGCAACTGATGTTTGTTTAGTCGTGGATCCTGCGTGAGTGAGCGTCCCACTCTACAGGGCGTACGTCATGGCCGTCCCCCATCGGTTCCCATGAACCTGAGGATATCCGGCAACCTCGACGTGAACTCAAAAAGAGCATAGACGTGAGAAAGGAAATCAGACCCGAGGCCACGTTACAGGAGCAGGGCATGAAAGGCCACGAGAATATGAGACTGTGTTTATGTTGATCGTTTGAGAATGAGAATGATCAAGATGATACATGGAGTGGCATTTCGGTCTGAGACTGCATGACAGGGTTATATTCTACCTTTACTTTTATCACATACCCTGGCACCAACCAGGCCCGAGAGATACAACACCTGCAGTGTAAATAAGGAAATTTAAGCAACACATTCAGAGATGCTTACATTGAGAGGATGAAACTCGAGTATGTGGCTCCAGTCTTTCCAAGTCAGCCTACAGCAAACCAAACTCTGGCTAGGGGCTGGTCTGGGCCGAAATTTCTCACAAATATATGGTTCTAATGGAATCGAACCCAAAATCTCCCAGCTCGGAATCTACGATTCTAACCATTGCGCCAAAGCGGCTTGTCGACCTATCTATATATCTACCTTTCTGTCTATCTCTATCTCTTTACACACACACACACACACACACACACACACACACACACACACACACACACACACACACACGCACGCACGCACGCACGCACGCACGCACGCACGCACGCACACACACACACACACACACACACACACACACACACAATTATGCATCAATTCGTCTATGAATCCAACTTTCTTTCTCCCCTGCTTCCTTTTCCTTCTCTCTCCCAGGTGTCTGAGCAACAAAGGCAAACAAGCACACATGAAGTTCACATCAGGTATGAAGCCGCGAGGACTCCTCCTGACACAAAAGGATGATCCAGATGGCCAAGCAGGTTCTCATTCACCTGCACGGGTGCTGAAAATGACACAGAGGTTTTATCTG
>JADBJO010000003.1:482500-485000 GCA_016801955.1 Conus betulinus | reverse complement strand
TCGTTTTTTTTCTGTCATAGCCCATCCTCTGTGCAGCATCCTTTTGATGATTAGACCGCTTTGTTAATGTGTATAGAAAGGGTTGTTGTCCACTCGCAATTACCAGCAAATGTGCAACTCATTCATCACTGGCGTCAGTTTGTCAGAATGTTATGTAGCTACTAACAGCGATCAAGGGCATACTTATCATTTGTGTACTTAAAAAAAAACACGTCTAATATTTGTGACGTCTAAAGATATAGTTGTCGAAATGAAAAAAAAAAAAAAAAAAAGAGTTATGCGATGAAAGAAAGTAATGAAAATTAGGCGGATAAGTCAATGGACGCTGGAGAGATGGATGAATAATGGACGAACAGGTAAATGTAGAGAAAGACGTACAGATATGTAGGAAGAGAGACAGACAGAGATAGACAGAAAGACAGACAGACACAAGACAGATAAAACAGACAGATAGATAGACCGATAGATGGATAGATGGTTGGATGGGTGGATGGATAGATGCACAGACAGAAAGACACAGAGATAGATAGATAGATAGATAGATAGATAGATAGATAGATAGATAGATAGATAGATAGATAGATAGATAGATAGATAGACTGGTATGTAGGTAGGTGTGTGGATAGACAATTGAGTAAAACGGGGAGAGTTCGATCATAAAGGAAAAAAGGCAGGGAAGAAGGAAAACAGTATACAGAATCTATTCAATCCACTCTTTATTTCGTTTGTATATTTTTCTGCCTGTAAAATCATATGCTTTTTTTTCTCTTTTGAAGCAGTTCAATCTTTTTTTTCTGTCAGTTTCCTTTTCCTTCATTTGTGTTTCTTTTTTTTCCGTTCCTATCTGCACCTCCTTCCTTCCTTTCTTTTATGTCTTTCACACCTTTAATGCTTTTTCTGTCTTAATATTGTCTTTTTTTTTAAACTATTGTTTCAGTGCTTAACCTCATCCACCACAGTCGTCGTTCTTCGTGCTCCGCGTTTTTGTTTTGAGATCAACTATTTTTCTCTTATATTTTTTTTTTATCAGACTGACATGAAATAACAGAAGGGGGGAAGAGGGGGAAGGGGGAGGGCGAGGAGAAGGGAAGGAAGAGGGAGGAGAAGTGCGTACAAAGGGTCACGGGAAGGAATCCAATGAGTTGGGGACAAGCTCTGTTGACATTTGAGCCTCACTTCCCAAAAAAGAAGTTGTCTGCATCTATTTCTGGTCACGATGTGAACTTTTTCTGAGCCATCGACACCGGGGTATACACTCGCGTTTTGTTATTGCAATTTTTTTTTTTCTTTATCCAAGCAGCAGTCCACTTTGAGTTCAACGTCTTGTATTGTCTTATTCGCCCGTCTTTATTTTGGATAACACTTAGCCTGAACTCTGAAAGATTATGTTTGCTGAAAGCAAGAGTGAGGAAGAGAGAGAGAGAGAGAGAGAGAGAGAGAGAGAGAGAGAGAGAGAGACAGAACAGTGACAGACAGAGACAGTTGGGCAGAGAGAAAGACAGACGGAAACAGAGACAGAAGGACAGAGAGACAGAGAGAGTGAGAGACAGAGAGACAGACAGACAGAAAGAAGGATGGAAAAAGGGAGGAAAAGGGAGGAAAGAGGGGATGGAGAAGGGGAGTGAATAAGAGGGAGAGATGAAGGAAACACGAGAGAGGGGTGGGAAACGGGAAACTGAAAAAAATGAGCAAGCCAGCAAAAGAGAGAGAGAGAGAGATAGAGAGTGAACTCAGAACTCAGAACTCAGAACATTTAATGAACTAGGCCATATGCCCATGTCATGGAGGTGGGATTACTTCAAAATAAGAGAAATGCAACTAATTACTTCAAAATAAGGGAATACAACTAACTAGAAAAAAAAAAATAAAACAAAAATATCAATACATTCGTATACAGACAGACACACACACACACACACACACACACACACACACACACACACACACACACATATATATATATATATATATATATATATATATATATACATACACACATATACACACACACACACATATATATATATATATATATATATATATATATATATATATATATATATATATATATATATATATATATATATATATATATATATATATATATATATATATATATATATATATATATACATACACATACACATACACACACATATACACATATATACATACACATACATACACACATACATGCATACGCAAACCGGACACACACTACACAGATGCACAATAACGTTGACTAACACATGTACGTGCATATATTCACATACTCATACGTACGCACGCATGTGCAAATCGTATTGGTCACCGTAATATTTGCAAATATGAGAATATCTATGACGGTGTGTATGTATGAATATATGAAACAGAAACGATATTAGAATTCGGATTGTTTATGTACATTATGTTGTTCTGGGCACTCACTTGTTCTATCAGTATATGATGAAAGGTTTTACACTATTTTATAAGTTATATTCAGTCTTAATTATTGTTTAAA
>JADBJO010000003.1:475000-477500 GCA_016801955.1 Conus betulinus | reverse complement strand
TCTTCGCAAACATGAGAAAGTACTTGTCTGGGTCCTGCCCGCACCTTCGGGTGTATCTTTTCTTCAGAGCTGTCGGGATTCACTCGTTGGGCACGGAACTCCTGTGCCCCATCTACAACCGCCATTATGCCGGCCCCCATGAGCACTGGAGGTATGCCTGTCCGCTGATTTCTTTGAAAGACTCCAACACTGTACACAGAGCGGTCCTAGCATAATGCCCCCACCTCCCTTCCCTTACCGCCCCGTCTTCTTTTCCCATACCCCCCCCCCCCCCCCCCCCCCCATCCCACTCCCTCTCTATTCATCGGAGATGCTGACGCTAGAGAGAGGTCTGTAAACGTGGATGTAGACAAGCCCCACTGTATTGGAGTTGTCATGTGGACAGACAGGCATGCAGGCAGAGAGACAGGCAAACAGAGAGACAAACAAACAAACAAATAAACAGAGAAATATGACTTGGAACACGTTAACCTTTTCCCCAGTGCTTTGCCTTCATGCAGTATAAAAGCAGGACGCTAGCTGATACAAGTTCTGTGTCGCTACCCCAGAAACATTCACATCGTTACCAGAAATAAGCTGCAGAAGAACCACATGGGGAAAGGGGCTCAAATGTCCACAGCACGAGTCTTCCACCCATGTACATCCTTCTCGACCTCTTCCCACAACCCCACTCTTCACGGCCACTTCTATCCCCCCCCCCCCCACCCCCACCCACTCTGCATTCCCCACTCCCCTCGAGGCATTTCCGGTCAGTCTGGTTTTTTAAAAAAAAATATGGATTTCAAAACGGTAGCTCCATGTAAATTGAATTCAGCTGTGGGCGATATTAATCACAATGAGAGGGGCAAAAGATAAAAAAGAAAGAGGGGGGGGGGGTGGGGGGGGGGGCGAACAAAACAAACTGTAAGAAAGAAGCTAAAAAAAGAAGATGTAAATAAATGAGATCATGAAAGACACGAAGGAAGGAAAGCCGAGTATAATGGAGGGATGAGGTAAAGGACTGGAGAACAAAGGAAAGAAAGAAATGAAGAAAAATAAGACAGGGAATTTAAAAAAAAAAAAAACTTGCGTATGAATATCCAGAAAATGTTACGAGCAGAACGAAAGAACTGAAATATTACGAGAGGATCAGCTGGGTGCTGAATGCAGTTTCTGTCGGATTTTACATTTCAACTTCATCCTCCACTTCACAGTATTAGGGACATCATGATGCAACTCTCTCTCTCTCTCTCTCTCTCTCTCTCTCTCTCTCTCTCTCTCTCTCTCTCTGCTCCTCCCCCATGTGTGTGTGTGTGTGTGTGTGTGTGTGTGTGTGTGTGTGTGTGTGTGTGTGTGTGTGTGTGTGTGCTTCACTTTCTCTCTTTCTTTCTCGCTGGCTCTGTCTGTTGTACTGTTCGTCTGTGTGTCTGTCTTTCTATCTTTCTATCTGCGCGTCTCTCTGTCTCTGTGTTTGTCTGTCTGTTTTGTCAGAACAACAATATGTTAATCTGACAGCAAATGGTTTGTCTGTATGTCTGTCTGTCTGTCTGTCTGTCTGTCTGTCTCTCTCTCTCTCTCTCTCTCTCTCTCTCTCTCTCTCTCTCTCTCTATCTATCTATCTATCTCTCTCTCTCTCTCTCGTACGCATGGTAATATAGTTCTATCGATTTGTCAGTCTGACTGACTCACTGACTCACTGATTGACTGCTTGCTTGCCCGCCTGCCTACTTGCCTGTCTGCCTGTCTGTCTGTCTGCTTATCTTTCTGCCTGCCTGTCTATATGTAGCTAACTACCTGCTTACCTACTTACCTGCCTACATATTTACCTGCCTCTCTATCTATCCATCTATCAATCTGTCTGTCATCTATCAATCTAGGTATCTGCTTATCTATCAATTTATCCATCTATCTTCCCATCCATGCGTTTTTTTTTGTTTTTTTTTTTTTTTTTTTGTTTTTTTTTTTTTTTTTTTTTTGTTTTTTTTGTTCATGTTCCGATCATCTATCTGATCATATATCTTTCCCGTCTACAAGTTTCTCTCTCTTCTCTCTCTCTCTCTCTCTCTCTCTCTCTCTCTCTCTCTCTCTCTCTCTCTCTCTCTCTCTCTCTCTCTCTCTCTCTGTGCCCTCTTCATCCATGCATCTACACATATACGCATGCTGTTTCTTTTCTTCCCGGACTTTTAGTTCTTGTCTCTCTAACCAGACATCTAAGCAACAAAACAAAACCAGCACAAAGGGACCCATTTTTAAAACCAAAGGGTATACAGCTGGCGAGGACAGACACTCTAGACATCATCTGACCATTGCCATCGACCAGAGTGCATGGATTATCGGACCAGTGGCTACACGAATTAACATGGACCCTCCGTTGAGAGCAGGGAAGCTCTAATGAGTCCATTTTAACTGTCAAGGTCGCTCGCCACACCAAAATATCTCATGACAAGGTGCTAGTAGAGGAACAGGGAAGGGGATGGGGAATCCAGGAGAGAGAGAGAGAGAGAGAGAGAGAGAGAGAGAG
>JADBJO010000003.1:467500-470000 GCA_016801955.1 Conus betulinus | reverse complement strand
ATTAGTGAAAATAACCGGTTTTGATCTCAGTTCTGTTCGGAAAACTGGTTGGCATTTATCTTTTACACGAGTCTGTCCTCATAGTGGGGGGTGGGGGTGGGGGTGAACTGAAATTGAGCTTCTGCTCAGGCATAGTGAATACCAAAGGGCAACAACTGCTGAGCAGTTAACGTATTCATGTCGGAAGGTGTGTTGAACCAACATTTTTTTCTGTCATCGGACCCCTTTGCTCAGGAAATGCCACCTATAGCTGAGTTTGTAAAACAAACCAAAAGCAAGTATCGGATGACTGATAGTTAGGCATACTCGGGCGAAAACCTGGCGCTTAAAGATGACCAGTGCTTTCTTACATGCTGATTTTGCTCGGCATGTGTGATGTGTTGCGCGTCAGAGTCTGTGTAGATTGTATACAGAATCTCTACACACATAGACATAAGAAGCGCATTAAAAGAAAAAGCATACTGAGACGAAATGTTGCAATTTCCACACGCCCTGAATGCCAAACCCATTGTCTCTACTTTACATACACCCAATACTCCCCTTCCCCCGAAAAAAGGAATAGATAGAAACAAGGAAATGAAAAAAGGTCTGTTTCGGCCCTCTACCCTAGCATTTGCAGAGAGAGAGACAGACAGAGAGAGAGAGAGAGAGAGAGAGAGAGAGAGAGAGAGAGAGTGAGAGAGAGAGAGACAGACAGACAGACAGAGAGACAGAGAGACAGAGACAGAGAGAGACAGAGAGAGAGATGGCTTAATAGCACCATACAGAAAAGTTTACAATATTAACCCCTTTTTCGTTCTGACAAAACATCTACTCCCAAAACACCTTTCTCTTGAGGGAAACCATTTTTATTTCAAAGAATGGGGAGATAAATCACTCTTGGCCTTTCAAAAAAAAAAAAAAAAAAAAAAAGCAAAACTGGACATACAGAAAGAGAGAAGAAAAACAAACGAAGACAAAAAAAGTCAGCCAAGTCTTTCCTGTGGTGCGTACGAATAGCATTCTAATATTAGATGAGTGCGTGTACAAGTATTTTTGGCCGCTATGGCTTGGTTTCGTTTGATTTCTTCCAATGCGGTGTTCAGTTCTTGAGTTCTACTGAGGTGCAGTATTTCCGGACAGCAGGAATTCTCATGCTTTAACTGTGTGGCTGTTTGTTTTCACTGGCTCTTTCCACATGAAAAATGCACACGTTTCAATTTATCTGAAAATGTCCCGGTCTACTGTCATAGCCGTTTAAAAACTTTAGCATTTATTTCAACAGATCCATCAGCGTGAGAGGATATATATATATATATATATATATATATGTGTGTGTGTGTGTGTGTGTGTGTGTGTGTGTGTGTGTGTGTGTGTGTGTAGAGAGAGAGAGAGGGGGGGGGGGAGAGAGAGACGCATGCTTCATAACATTATAAGCTCTTATATAGATACTAACGTTATGCAAGGAAATCGTTTCCCATCAGTTTTGGAACCAAAGACACCATGGTTGCGAACAACAGAACTGTCATGAGGATTGGGCAATGTTCTTCTGGCGCTGTCCGTCATCCACTTTAGAACCTTAGCACTCTTCACACCAAAAGAAAAAAAAAAAAACATCGCTTAAAACGACAATCTAAAAAGTAAGCTAACGAAGTTATATCATTATCATGATCAATGCACCCGCATCCGGCTCCATTCATAAACCATACCAATGACTGGATGTTAGCAGCTGGTGCCATGAGACTGGATAATGAGATCAAGTGGACCTCAACACATTCAGCAGCAGTGCAACTTTCGCAGCAAATGCACTTATGAATCACTGGCACGGAGGCTCAAAGTAGATAAATCTTCATGCAGCTGACTTTGACAGAGCCAGGAGAACTTGTGATGAGCATCGTCGGAGCAACGAGGGAAGGACAGACAGAAAATCTTTCTGGATTTCGCCATCACCGAGTTTCCTCCATCCAAGACAAGTGTCTCCCAGTGGAGACACACTGTTCATTCTTGGTGGCGGAGGACACTCAGAATGAAGGCAGATGGTTCAGATGAAGGCAGTATGCGCTGTGAAGTCTCCAATCTAAGGTTCATCATACGTCATCATCTGGGCACTCAGACCGGTCAATATACATGCAATGATCCAACGGGTTTGTGACTCCACAGGGAATGAGCGATCTTCAAAGATGCTTCCGTGACCAAGGGAGGACTTCCAGGCATCTTAACACTGGAACTAACTAGCACCCATAAAGACCAGCCCAGTTATGAACCACCGTAAACAAAAATGGTACTCCCCATGGCTGGGACAGATTCTCCATACATCAAAAGCCTGACCATAGACTTCAGCCACAATGCATGGAGTCAGACTAAGAGTCGCACGTACCAACCTGGACCATTATCTTCAGCGCAGGGAAGCTGTGAAAGCTTTCTGCTACAGTTGACAAGGTCACACACCGCTCCAGCAACTCCTTTGACAATCAGTTTTCAAAGTAGCGATGGGGATGGGGCAGGGATGGAGAAAGACAGG
>JADBJO010000003.1:452500-462500 GCA_016801955.1 Conus betulinus | reverse complement strand
ATTATGTTCCGGCCTCTTAATATATTTTTTTTCTCTCCATGCACCAAAATAGTAATGTCCTTTGACTGGTCCGAAGATTCCTCGGGATTTCTGACTTTCTCGCGTTCAGGGTAGAGCATGGAGAACCAGAATGTCAAAGACATCTTCCCTCATTCAAGATAACTTACATGGAGAAGGACGCCGAAAGTGCCAAGAATTCTTCACTAGCTCTAAGACTAGAAGACAGGATTGTTCTCTAAACGTCCTGCCATCATCTGTACCATTCACAATCAAGCCCCTGAAATACAACGTGTGTCTTGGACGATAAAATTTCAGCAAAAAAACTCCTAGAGATAGAGAAGACTTGAAATTGTGAGCCCAGTGTTCTCATTTTAGCCGACGGCACACCCGAGGACCCTGGACAGAAAACAGACAGGATGAAAAAAAAACTCCATAAGAAGGGATTCAAACCCTCGACTTCCAAACGCAGTTTGCGACTACGACCACTGCGCCCCCGTTATCTGTTATGATGGTTTGTTCCGTGTTTGGTTTAATGCACATTTCCTTTGAGAAAAGCTTGACGAGAAACAAAGAAGAAAGGAAGAGACATTTAAAGAAAAAAGAGTGTTATAAATTACATCCTTATGTAAGTCTACGCACACTGTGAAACGTCAGAGCTCATACTATTTAGAAATACGGCAATCTTGTAAACCTAAGATATTGTTGCTGCTGCAGAAGAAAATAGAATGAAATTAAACCATGGCACGACAAAAATAGTTCTATTTGCGTGCAGCTTAAATGTGAGAATGTTACTCCTACGCACCACGGGGAAAAAACTCGGCTGATTTTTTTAACTCTCCTTTTTTTTTTCTTTCTTTTCTTCCGTCTTTCTTTTTGAATAAAATCTGTCCTTTTTGCCTTTTTTTTCACGACCAGTGGTGATTTTCTCCCTATTCTTTGAGAAGCAGATTGCTTCCCTGGGCAGAAAGGTGTTTTGGGTGCAGACATTATTTCCATCAAAGGAAAAGACATGTAAAATGTGCTGTGCTCTTCTATAACAACCATCTCTCTCTCTCTCTCTCTCTCTCCTCTCTCTCTCTCTCTACGCTCTCTCTCTCTCTCAGATGAGTGTGCGGGCGGGGCGTGATGCGTGCGGCGGGCGTGCGTGCGTGCGTGCGTGCGTGCGTGCGTGCGTGCGTGCGTGCGTGCGTGTGCGTGTGTGTGTGTGTGTGTGTGTGTGTGTGTGTGTGTGTGGTGTGTGTGTGTCTCTCTATCTCATCTCTTCTATCCTCTCTCCTCCCTCTCTCTCTCTCTCTCTCTCTCTCTCTCCTCTCTCTCCTCTCTCTCTCTCTCTCTCGTCTCTCTCTCTCCCTCCTCCTCCCCCTCGTCTCTCTCTCCTCCTCATCTCTCTCTCGCCCCTCTCTCTTCTCTCTCTCTCTTCTCTCTCTCTCTCTCTCTCGCTCTCTCTCTCGTCCGTCCGTCCATCCATCCTGTCCGTCCGTCCGTCCGTCTGTCGTCTGTCTGTCTGTCTGTCTGTCTGTCTGTCTCTCTCTCTCTCCTCTCTCTCTCTCTCTCTCTCTCTCTCTCTCTCTCTCTCCAAGTCATATTGACGCTGTACAGATATGCAAGGGGCCAGACACGATGAACTGCGTATTTTGTCTGTTATAAAGTGTCGTTGTGTTCAGTCGTGTTCTCTCTGCCTTCCTCTTTGGCGCGTGCTGGGCGACAAGTGAATAATTACCGCGTAAGTGAAAACGATTACATGAGACAGAGACAGAGACAGACAGACAGACAGACAGGCAGACAGACAGATCGACAGACAGGCAGAGACAAAAAGACACAGACAGACAGACAAACAGGCAACGCTCCTTGAGTTGAAGAAGACCATTCCACAAACAGCAGAACACAGCTCAGCATTACACATTCCGAGGTCCTACCACAGAGTGCAGCAGGTAGGACATAGTTAAGAATTCATCTGGACGTCGCGTAAATTACCAAATGTGTTTTCATCGGGTCAAGAATGACCTTAACTGCATGCGTCGGTCAATCACCACAGAATGCCTTTTGGACGCCATCAATGATGCGCTGTCAATGTTCCTTCATCATCCTCTGAAGCTGTTTTGGGACATGAGTGACGATGCTGTCTGTACACAGGTTACACACCGCAAAGGTTATTTCGGTTAAAGATAGGAATGATTACCGAAGAGTTTATTTGGAACAGAGGAAACGATGCGCTCTGTGCAAAAGTCATTCACAATATAGGCCATTTGGGACGCAGATAAACATGTCTTCTGAACATACGATAATCGCCTCAGAGTTTTTTTAAAGAGATTATGACGCCATCTGTACACTAACTGATCACCGTGGACAGTATTTTAGACAAAGAAAACCGTGGACAGTATTTTAGACAAAGAAAACTATTTCCACTGTGCATGGGCTAAGAACCACAGGGCATTGGGAAACAGGCAGCGATGCGTTCCCATACACTAGCTAACTCTCAGAGAGGGCGTTTGGATCACAAACGATGGCATTGAGAGATCCAGGGCGCACGCTACCGATGCCAGAGGGAACATAGAACATAGTGCCATCTCAACAAGGGCTCACCACTACGGAGGGCATCTGGGAAACTGATAACGATATATCCTAGACACGACTGAAAACGACTAAAACAGGTCAGTTTTTGTTTAGAAACACATGATGTAGCACCCTGATAATGTGAGCAACAATGCAAGGGTTTCTGGGGATAGATAACAAAGTACTTTCGGTCCCGCCAAAAACCACCTAGGTATCTGAAAGATAGCAGGCAAATAAACACATTTGGAGCACAGACATGGAAACATTTTGCTACAACCATCAATGCATGTTAAAACACAAAGAGGCATCTTAATATGAGTTAACGATTCTCCATATATTTGAGACACAGACATAGAGGCATTTTGCTACATCGATCAGGGTATCTGGAACACAGACAAGAAAGCATTTTTGCAGGGGCCTACAACCACGACAGTATTTGGAACACAGACTGGGCGGCATTTTGGTGGGGACTGACAACCGTTAAGGTACTGCAAAACTGGTCAAATGTGAATACGAGCCAACAAGCACGAACGCATTTGTAACACTGATGGAGAGATGTTTTCGCCGAAGATAACAACTACCTAGACATCTGGAACACAGGGTGTTATTTCTAGCGTTTGGGATACGTAGTTGATGCACTCTGTATACAGATTAACCACTAGAAATGAGTCTTCTTTGGGCTAAAACAAATAACTGTTTTGAAACCTTTGAAACACTAGAAATGGGATTTACGACTCTGACACCCAAACACAGTTATGAGCTAATAAGCACACAATCACAGCGTTCAGAACACAGATATGAAGACCAGTTTGGCTACACATGCTCAAAACCATTAGCTGTGCACCTAGTCTTGCTTCCAAAAGGACATTTGGTGACACACAAAAAACAACCACTCTGCTGTGAGCTATTTGAGAGGTGATCAAGAGAAAACAAGAATAGGAAGAAAGAGAGAAGAAAAGAAAAAAAAGTACAGAAAGGAAGCCAGAAAGAAATGGATAACGAAAAGGAAAGAGATAGAAAGAAAGAACAGAAAAATAAAGAAAGGAGGAAGTCAATGCCTAATAATTTTTTTTAAATCGGGAAATCACATTAACTTCAGCTGAGTCAAGGCTGCCCTGTCACTGGACGTTTTCAGTTTCAGTTTCCAGTTTCTCCCAGCGCAACTGCTTAACTCGGGGACAGCCATACACTGCTCCCTCACTCCACACGCTCCCCCAGCCTTCTCTCTCTCTCTCTCTCTCTCTCTCTCTCTCTCTCTCTCTCTCTCTCTCTCTCTCTCTCTCTCTCCCCTCAGCTCTCAGCTTGTTGTGAGCCAGACTGTAAGCACCAGCCCATACCTATTTCAGAATCTCCCAACTACTTTAAATTTAAAGAGTTTTGAAGTACTCAACGTCAGAGAAAATGCACTCAGTGTAGCTGGTATCCCAACCTTGCTCTTGGAGGATGGGGGTAGGGGTTGGGGGCGAAAAGTCCCCAACGGGAGGGAACTCAATAGGTGGAACGCACGCACCGTTGACATTTGAGCCTCCTTCCAAGTGAGGTTGTCTGCAACTATTTCTGGTTACCATGTGAACTTTTCCGGACCACTAATACCAGGACATACGCTTGCGGCCTGTTGTTACAACGCACGCAGGCAATATCTTACTGAGCAGGATAATGCGTTCGAATCATATTGTGTGTGTGTTTGTGTATGTGTGCATGTGCATGTGTGCGCGCGCGTGTGTGTGTGTGTGTGTGTGTGTGTGTGTGTGTGTGTGTGTGTGTGTGTGTGTGTGTGTGTGTGTGTGTGTATGTACGCGCGCGCTTATTTGCTGGTGTGACTGCTTGAGAACCGCACAGGCTTCTCTGCATCCAGTTTTAGACAGCTGTTTGCAGGGGCAATATCTACCATTGTTTATGTTTAGAGGTCTCTGTACACAACAGCATTGTACACTAGTAGTTAAATGCTGAGGGAAACACAGCTTGCAAACGGGCGGATTAAAACGGTCTGTGACTGGACGTAATTGTTGTGCATGCAGGAATGACTTAAGTGTCCATGTCTTGCATCCTGTTTTTGCACACTGTTTGTTTGTCCACATCCTTCTCGTGAATCTGATGCTGAACAAGAAAGGAGATCAGAAATCAGAGACAGGTAACATTATATATACAGATGCAGAATAAAACAAAATAAAACCTACTGTCAATCATTTTTTGAGAGAACTTAATAATATATATAGGGTTGAAAAATATATGCATTATTCAGAAATGAAATACGTGGAATTTGATAGAAAATGGTATCCTTACGAAAAACTAACTGTTATGTCTAGTGGAATGAGTTAGACGAGGAGGGAAAAAGAAATAGAACGAACAAAAAGTAGTCGGGGGTAAAAAAAATAGCTAATGAAATTTATAAAAAATATGTGTATACATGTGAAAACAATTCTGACCAACTACTTTACCCTATTTAGCCAAACATACTGGACGTCTTCATTCCTCGAGTGCCTCATGAACGAGAAAGAGTGAAGGTTGTACGTTTGTGATCGTTTTCTTTTTCTTTTATTCTTCGTTGATTATTGAAAGGACTATTTGATTTTTTTTTTCAAGTGTTTATACCTTTTTTTCCCCTTCTTACCCCTATTCCCCCCTTGATGTAGTGTAACCATTTGTAAGATGCTTATTGTATGTTATGTTGATATCTCTTTTGTTATTAATGTTGGAAAATCATTAAAAACTCTTTCAAAGCAGCTCTCACGTTCTACCACCAAATCCTTTTGGCAAGATCAATCGCTCCTTCCTCCTCTCCCTCCATCTTCTGCACCCCTTCCTCATCCACCTCTCCACTCCCAACCCTACCTCCACCCATCCTTCTTTATCTCCTGGTACCAGGACACTGGTTGACAGAAGGAGTTGTTGGTGCGGCGCCTGACCTTGTCACATGAAGCCAAAGTGTTCAGAGCTTCCCTGCACTAAAGAGATGCTCCTGGTTTGTATGTGTGACTATTAGTCTGACTCAACGCATACTGGTTGGAGTCAGTAGTCAGGTTTTGATGAATGAAGGACTTGTCCCAGCTATTGGGACAACCGTTGTGTTTAAAGAGTGGGTCCCTGATGGGTCATGACGGGGCTGGCCTTTACGGTTGCTGTTTAGTTCCAGTGCTAAGATTTCTGGAAGCCCTCCCACGGCGACGGAGGCAACCTGGCAGATTGCTTACTCCTTGTGGACTCACAAATCTGATGAAACATTGCACGCATGTAGATTGGGCTCAGTGCTGAGATGATGACCTATGATGAACCTTAGCCTTTTGGAATCAATGCACAGACTCCTCACATCTGAGCCCAGCATTGTGAGTCGTCTTCACCCCCAAGAATGAATTCTGTGTCTTCAACAGGACAGACGTAACTTGAGTGAAAGAAACCCGGTGATGGCGAAGTCCAGAGAGGTTTTCTGTTCTTCCCTTGTTGCTCCCACGATACTTCATCACAATTTCTCCTGATTCAGTGACAGAGAACTGTACTTAGACTTACCCCCTTTCAGCGGCCTGTCAGTGATTTAACAAGAGCTATTGTTGTTTGCACCACTGCTGAATGTGCCCAGTTGTATTTGTTCTCATTCTCCATACTCATGGCACCTGCTGCTAACACACAACTCAAGGGCAGCCATAAGAAACTGCCCCATCATTCCACTCCCTCCAAAGCCCCCCCCCCCCTCTCTCTCTCTCTCTCTCTCTCTCTCTCTCTCTCTCTCTCATTTTGTTAGAGCCAGACTCTAAGTACAGACCTATACGCGACTACTTTGAATTAAAGAGTTTTGCAGTACTCAACGTCAGGAAAACGCACTCAGTGTAGCTTGTATCCCAACCTTTCCTCTTTTGGCACTCCCTCATCCACCCGGCCCCCCCTCCTCCCCGTGCATCATCTCTTCCTCTTCCACCATGTCTCTTAATCACATTGCATCGTTTGAAAATCAGTTATTTTGCCTTATTTTTACCCAGACTGACCAAGATTACCACAAGGACGGGAGGGAGGGGGGGAAGGAGGGGTGAGTTGGAGGAGGGGAAGATGGGGTTGGGGGTAAAGAGTCATGGGGAGGGAATTCAATAGGGGAAAACACGCACTGTTGACATTTAAGCGTCCTTTCAAGTGAGGTTGTCTGCAACTATGTCTGGTTACCATGTGAACTCTTTCTGGGCCACTAATACCAGGACATACGCTCGCGGGCTGTTACCACAATGCACACAGGTGATGCTCTGCTGAGCAGCTAAATGTATTGGAATCATGGGTTTGTTTTTGCTTGTTTATTTGTATGTGTGACTGCCTACTAACCGTTCGGGCTTCTCTACATCCAGTTTCAGACGGCTGTTTACGAGCCAATATCGACCATTGGTTATGTTTTGAGGTCTCTGGGTACAATACTAATGACATGCTGGTGGGGGGAAAACAGCTCTCAAACGAGTGACAGGCCTGTGACAGCACATAATTATCGTGCATGCAGAAATGACTTCAGTAGGCAGGGTTTGCGTCCTGTTGTTTCTATTAATCTGATGCTCCACAAGAAAGGAAATCAGAAATCGGAGACAAGTCGACAGTCCATTATGAACTTTGGGGAGTGGGGGTGGGGTGGAGGGGGGGATACAGACGTGACTTGGATTCAAGAAGCTCGGTGAGGGCGAAATCCAGAGAGACTTTCTGTTCTCTTCCCTCGTTACTCCCATGATGTTCATCACAGTTTATCCTGATTCAGTCAAAGTGAGCCGTACTTGGACTTACCCCGTTTCCGCTGTGTGTCAGTGATTTCAGAGGAGTAATGGGACTGTTGTGAGGCTGCACGGCTGCTGAACGTGCCGAGTTGTACTTGTTCTCATTATCCATGCTCATGGCACCTGCTGCTAACACATAGCTGATACTCTCTCTCTCTCTCTCTCTCTCTCTCTCTCTCTCTCTCTCTCTCGCTTCGTGCGTGCGTGCGCGCATGATAAACTAGAGCGCTAAAGTAGATTTTCAGTTCCCCTTTATATCATCTATTCATTTCTTTGGCGGCGGGGGGCGGGGGGTGATATAAGGGTAGTGTTGCTGGGATTGAGATTGGGAGGCGTGTTCAAATTGCACATTTCGTATCATTATGGTTTTGTTTTAATGCACTTTCTGTCCATGTGTGTAGAGATTATATATATGATCTACACACACTCTGACGCGCAACACATCACACATGCTTGGTGAAATCGACACGTGAGAAAGCGCTGGTCATCTTAGGGCACCATCTTTCATCGCCAAAGACCGTGCGTGAACGATGAATTATACGAGACATACGTTTGTTTTGATTACACGAAGAGAATGTGGTAACTTCATGTGGCGTTTCCTGAGCAACTGGCCAGAAAACAAAGAAAAAAATGTTGGCTAATACACCTTCCTATATGAAGCCGTTGGCTCTCAGGGAGTTGTTGCCCTTTGGTATTCAATATAAACATCATCACGTCAGGCAACTGTTAATAACCTAACTGACTTTTAGAATCTTCCACTTTATGCGAGTGAGCTTTGAGGGAGTTGTCATCATACGACTAAAAGCTTGTAGCCAACACTTGGCCAAGGCTGACATGATGGGTGGGGGGTGGGGGGTGATACTCCATCAGCAACGGAATGAAACCTCACTGCAGTTGTGTTCCTGTTCTGTGGATTTTACTACTTCGCTGCATGTCATGTTGTATTAGTGAATTACACGAGTTCAGGGCGATCCCTTCCTGTTCAAAAGGTAAATGTAGCGGTAGTCACGGAGCTAAAACATGATGAGTGCACCAGCCCAGTAAGCTGTTACTGTTTATACTTCAAATCTTGAAATTTTTTTTTTTTTTTTTTCCGTTCATATAAGTGTAATTTAAAACAAAAAACAAAAAGCAAACAATAAGTACCCCTCCCTCCAAGCGCACACATTTGAAATAATTTAAAGTAAACAAACAGCAAACAGATCTAGACACATGTTCTAATTCCTAGAGCTTAAAAATCACACAATATGTCCATTCCTTGATATTAGACAGATTCCTGCTGTTCGATAATTAGAAAACGAACAAATACAGAAACAGAAAATGTTCGTGAAAGGAAATCAGAGAGAGAGAAGCGAATGTGAAGGCTGTGTAAAAATTATGCAAATATTGATACAGAAAACAGCAGTTCTTTTTTTTTTTTTTTTTTTCCCCACATTTTATTCAATTAATAAGAGAGCTTACATGTGCGCAGAAAGAAGACAGTGCGCGGAGATGTTCACACATTCATAACGATTCATAATAAATCGTAATACAAATCCTAATATCTATTAAGTTCCTCTTTGTAGCCTAGCTGACATGAGGGGTCAAATCGGCGGTTTCATCTTGTTATAATCACATTCTTAAACGTAACATTTTTCTCTCTCTTTTTTTTTTGGTGAGAATTTACTCTCTCATTTCATCTCAAAAATATTTTCCAATGCACATGTAAGCCTCATTTAAGAAAACACACACACACATTTAGTTAATCATGCAAAGTTTTTGCCATCAATATTCATTTTTTCGATAAACATTAAATATTGCTTAAACAATTAACAGTGAGTGCTGACCGTAGTAGGGAGATTAGGTACGTACACTGAGAAACAAAAAACGACACACAGATACGAGAGAGAGAGAAAGAGAGAGAGAGAGAGAGAGAGAGAAGGGGAGGGGAGAGAAAGAAAGAGAGTGAGTGAGTACCACCATTTAACGAAAGAAGTTATAGTGTCATCATACGACTAAAAGCTTGTAGCCAACACTTGGCCAAGGCTGACATGATGGGTGGGGGGTGGGGGGTGATACTCCATCAGCAACGGAATGAAACCTCACTGCAGTTGTGTTCCTGTTCTGTGGATTTTACTACTTCGCTGCATGTCATGTTGTATTAGTGAATTACACGAGTTCAGGGCGATCCCTTCCTGTTCAAAAGGGAAATGTAGCGGTAGATACGGAGCTAAAACATGATGAGTGCACCAGCCCCAGTAAGCTGTTACTGTTTATACTTCAAATCTTGAAATCTTGATTTTTTTTTCCTCCTTGTCTTAGCGATAAAGGTGCAGCAACTATTGTGATTATTCAGATCTGAGATTTCATCAGCTAGACTATGGATCAAACTCAGCTCTTAATCCCTGGACTCCATCGTTTCCTCAGACTGATGGAGCTGTTTTGAAACGATCCATTCTTTATATTTTTTTTCAGCAATTTTGTAACAAAACTGCTCCCTTCAATGTATGTATTAGGGCCCCTGAAATGCCAAAAGTGTGTCACAGCTGTAACGTTTCATTAAAACTTAAGCTTTTCTTCGGTTTCATTGATCGATAAGCTCTTAACCGGACGGAACACTGAGACAGCAAACTTTTGCTGTTGATGGGTTTTTGAACAATATTATTTTCATCTATTTGAAAAGGTCAAAAGTATTTAGATTACTTGCCCGGTATACCGTCCACTGTAACATT
>JADBJO010000003.1:442500-447500 GCA_016801955.1 Conus betulinus | reverse complement strand
ACACACACACACACACACACACACACACACACACACACACACACACACACGCGCGCGCGCACGCCACGCACACACGCACACGTGCGCGCACACACACACACACACACACACACACACACACACACACACACACACACACACACACACACACACGCACGCACGCACACACACACACACACACACACGCACGCACACACACACACACACACACACACACACACACACACACACACACGCACCACACTACACTTTACAACACAACACAATACTACACCACACACACACCACACGCCACACCACACCACACCACCACCACACTACACAACGCATTTAATAAAAAAAAAAAAGCAACAGCTCTTCTTTCCCGTTCAATGCCACTTTAACAACGCGTAAAAAGCTGACCAAAACTTGACCCCCACTGTCCCTGGGCTTCTGATTATCCGACAAATGAGGAACATCTAGCTGAGGCTCATATCACGCGATGGCCGGAAGACTCCAGTTTATGGCACATCATTTGATTCAAAAGTTCTGAATTAGTATTTTGTTCAAGACAATAGTAGGATTTTGTTTTCAACATGATAACCAGCAGGCATCATAAATACGAGTATTATGCTCTTGTATTATGGATAAACCTTTTTTCAGTCCAATGCAACTATGACATCAGTTTTGTAATTCTGACTGCGTGCTCTTTGAAATCATTTGTCAAATGGAAAGAAGATCAAGCGAAAGAGAACAATGACAATGAATATTTTGCAATCACAAAAAAGCAAATATCCAGATTACTTATTACATATTGTGAAAATGCTACCCACAATTTCTAATAATCAGAGGGCGTTTTCATCGATGGTGCACAGATAAAAATCCATCAATAGAGAAGAGCAGTTATCTAAAGTCTTGGAGTATGGTCACTCAGTCTAGCAGCCATCCAGAAGACCCTCCAACGAGAGATAGAAGACGTTCAACGCAGAGCCACAAAACTCATTGGCAAACTGAAGGAAAACCCATACCCAGCACGCCTGTCAATCCTCAGTCTGCCCAGTCTGGAACACCGCAGACGCAGGGGAGACATGATTGACCTCTACAAATACATCACTGGCATATACGACATAAGCCGGCCCAACTTCGATCTGCACGACAGATGCAACACCAGAGGCCTCAGCAGAAAGCTTGTTAAGCATAGATCCTGCCTAGAAGTTCGGAATTCATTCTTTTCCGAAAGAGTGGTGTCGGCTTGGAACAGACTACCAGAGTCACTTGTGTCCGCACCCAGCATGACCGCATTTAAAAACAGACTTGACGCCCACTGGGCCACCACCCAGCACTGTATAACCCGACCTGCTATCAATAGATCTTGCAAGTGCAAGCAGCTGTAGACAGGGACAACACATCGATCGGTGAACTGACCTGTAACCACGGGTCTTAAACACCGACATCATCAAGTATCAAGTAAGTATCAAGTAAATAGAAAAAAAATTCTTCCTACCGTTCAAGACAACATTAGAAAAGTAGTTACAGACTCAGAATCAAAAACTTACTTGGAAAATATTTCCAGAATCCAGAAACCTATATTCTTATTTAGGATAACGTCAGTCTTGTTTATGTTAAAGATATAAATGGTTATAGAAACAAAATGAACTTCTGAATATGTAGATAGTTTACACACAAAAAGAACTTCTTCAACAACAGATCTCTCTCTCTCTCTCTCTCTCTCTCTCTCTCTCTCTCTCTCTCTCTCTCTCTCTCTCCTCTCTCTCTCTCTCTCTCAGCTGTACTGACGTTTACAGAAGGCTAGTCGTAAAACTTTCCGGTGTACGTTTTGCTTTCCGTCATGAAAAAAAATCGTTTTTCCCATGGCTATTTCTGTTGCTGCTTACTTTTAACAGGTGCTGGTGAATAGTCATGACGTTAAACGGTTAATGAAATCGACTTACTTACAGACAGAGAGAGAGAGAGAGAGAGAGAGAGAGAGAGAGAGAGAGAGAGAGAGAGAGAGAGAGAGAGAGAGAGAGAGATGTACGTACGTCAAAAAATAACCAATCCACATTACAATAGAACTAACAAAGTAAAATATATAGCGATATCCATACTCTCATCTAAAGGGTTTGTATAAAATACCGACAAATTTTCATGATACCATTACAATGCAATGATATCAAAATATCCATTTCAAAAGCTTTAGTCTTCTGCAGACTTTGCTGCTATGAACTCTTTCTGAGATTACACCAAGCAAGACAACATCAAACGAAGTACAATTCTTTTTTTCGTCAGTTTCTTTACAAAGTGGACGTACGAATACGAATGATTTTGAAATGTCAGACTGCGCGCCATTCTTCTCATGGGACAATGAGGAGGGGGCAGGACGATGAATAATTGAACCATGCCAATAGATACAGTCAAACTCAAATGTCTTAGGTGGACATGACATGGAAGCCATATCAAGGAAATGCAGTTCATTTCATGATCAACCCGATGAATTACAGTACCAACATCTTTGCAGTCACTGGTCCACATGAGCTTTTGAACCATGAACAGATCAAATTGAAATATAATGATGATAAACTTTAGATTCACATCGCATGAATACCGCGATTTTTTTTATAACAACAGCTTTGATCACTAGTTTAAATGGTAATTACACAGTGATTAGGTCATATTTCATGCAAAATTTCCTTTCCAACCACACTGATATCAGAATAGTTTAATAACGAACTTCCTGATAAGCAGATTGCTTCAACACCAAGATTTTCATTGTAACCAACACTACTGTCACATCTGCCTTTTTTTTTTGGTCTGACAGTATTGACAAAACTGTCCATTCTCTTTGAGGCGTCTTCAAAAAAAAAAGGAATTTGTCACTGCGCTGTAAAGGTCACGTACACCCAGTTGTGTAGTGCCAGCTGATTTACGAACATGCGTTGTGCTGTTGCACGTGTCCTTTGCTCATTGCGTCAGGCCCCTGTGGCTGAAAGGTCAGGCTGTTGTCGTGCTCCCCTGTGTGTACTGACTGTGGATCGTTTTCTAATGTCATCATGTCACAACTATGCCCTCAGTCCACTGGCTAACTACGACATACAGCACTTGGTACACAGATCACGAGTCACTTCGGGCATGGGCTATGCACCACAGAGTAGATCAGTAGGCAGAGCGTTTGGACCACAGCTGGAAACAGGCTGATCAATACAACGGGTATTCCAGAAACAGATATCTAGACACAAGTAAACTACCACAGAGGATATTTGGAAAACATATATCAAGACATGGGCTAACCACCATAGAGTGTATCTGGAAAGCATATCTAGACACAAGCAAACCACCACAGTGGACATTTGGAAAACACACATCAAGACATGGGCTAACAACCATAGAGTGTATATGAGAAACAGATATCTAGACACGGGCTAACAACCCTAGATGGTATTTAGAAAATAGATGTCTAGGCACATGCGATCCACGACTGAGAGCATTTGGAAAACAGATGCCTAGGCAAACATTAAGCGCCATAGAGGCTATCTGGAAAACAGATATTTGGACGCAGATTAATCACCGCAGAGAAAATTAAAAAGACAGTTAGCTGGGCACACGCTCAACACCACATAGGCTATCTGGAAAATTGATACCTAGACGCGAGCTAACCACCACAGAGAGTGTTTTGCGGATAGAAAAAAAAAAATAAACGGTCAACTGCAATACAAGCTACCCTAACAAACAGCGCATGATGACATGGATAACGACGCTTTCTCATGCAAGCTGACAATCGCACAAGGCAGTTGGAACCCAGATAAACTAACGTTTTGACACGGCAGTTGGTGTTTGGCATTTGAATACAATGATGCACTTCTTAGATAGGTTATGCACTACAGAGGCTGCTCGGTACTCTGATAACAAGACACTTCACACCAGCTATCCCCCACACACACAACGTCTGGAGCACAAAATGATAACAAGAACAATTTACACAGGCATTAGTTCTGCATGCATCTGGGCTGTTCACTTCAGAGGTCATTTCGGACACAGATAACCAGGTATTCTGACATGAGCCATACGAGAAAGCGAGAATCAAGACGAACAAGAAGATGAAAAATGAAAAGAAAGAAAGTAAAGAAAGAAAATGAACAGACGGGAAACCAGTGGGCACAGCGTGAAAAAGGAGGGACAAAATCACATTACCTTCAGCAGATTCAATGTTGCCAGGACAGGAGCGGTTTTCAATTTTACAGTTCTCAAACTTTTCCCTCCTCAGCTGCGCAATTCACAAGCAGCCATAATGAAATTGTCCCCTCCTTACCCTCTGACGCCATCCCCTTACCCCCCCCCCCCCCCCCCCCCCCCCCCCACCCCATCTCTTTCCCTCTCTCTCTCCATCTCTTTCCCTCCTTCTCCTCTCTCTCTCTCTCTCACTCTCTCTTTAAACGTGTTATTGCCAGACACTAAGAACAACCCCATGCACATGGCAGAATTCCTTCTGTACTTCAAAGATTTAAACACTGCTGCTATACATCAGGGGGAAGAGCACACACCGTATGAAGAAGAAACTCTTGAGGAAGATCAGGACAGCAGAAGATCTTCAGTGAAAAAAAAACAAGATGCAAAGCATGTAAACGTACTCCCAGTTTATCTTGAATACGCGTGAGACATTCCATAAAGAGGAAAAACTGCTTAGGGCCATTATAGCCGTTAGCAACAAATTTCCAGAAAGATCGGCCAAGTACTTTCTGAGATTCTCCTTAAAAAAAAAAAACCGTTATGGGCCGTTGTAACCATTAGTAACGGTTATAACGGTATAATATTTAACCTCGGGCATCATCCGTGACCCATAATGAACATACCTACAAATTTTCTGAAAGATCGGCCGAGTACTTTCTGAGATGTTCCATAAAGAAGAAAAACCGTTGTGGGCCGTTATAGCCGTTAGTAACGGCTATGACGGTAAAATAAACATTGGGCATCATCCGTGACCCATAATAAATGTGTGTGTGTGTGTGTGTGTGTGTGTGTGTGTG
>JADBJO010000003.1:420000-435000 GCA_016801955.1 Conus betulinus | reverse complement strand
TGGCCACGGCAGGAAAGTTTTCCAGTTTTACAGTTCTTTGCTTCTCCCTCCTCAACTGCGCAACTCAGCAGCAGCAGTAACGAAATTGCCCGCTCATTATCCCTTTGACTCCCACCCCGTTTCTCTCTCTCTCTCTCTCTCTCTCTCTCTCAAAGATCTCGCAGCAGTTTTATCAAGTAAGAACGAAAAAATTATCATATCATTTGCAAAATATGTAGCAGAATATAGTGATTTTCGAAGTAAGAATATTACAAGCAATCACTTGAGCTATTTGTTTCTGTAACGACGTATGTAGCGACATTCAGCACTTAGTCTGTGTTTTTGAATGGCTTGATGGTCGAAGGAAATGGATTACTGAGGTGCGCGGAGATTGTGTGTGCGTGTGTGTGTGGTGGGTGGGTGGGTGGGGTGTGTGTTGTATGTGTATGTGTTATGTGTTTGGTGTGGGTGTTGTCACTTGTAAATTTTAATTATTTGTGAACGTGTTGGAATTCTCTTTCTTTCGATTGTATAGTCTTTTGATGCAGTAATTGTAACCCCCTTGCCAACAGGCCTTTTTGCTATTGGCAATAAAAACTGTCAGTGTCTCTCTCTCTCTCTCTCTCTCTCTCTCTCTCTCTCTCTCTCTCCTCTCTCTCTCTCTCTCTCTCTCTCTCAAATTTGTTAATGTCAGACACTGCGAACAAGCTCGTGCACATGGCAGAATCTTTCTTGTTGTTTGAAAGAGTTCAGTTCAGGTTCTGGTCTGTAGGTAAGCGTACTCAATGTAACAGACAGAGACGCTATGGACAGCTGAACAGCAGGTCTTCATACAAGGGATTTGGCCATGAACTCTTCAAACTCCAAGAAGGCCGTGTTGCGTTCATGGGCATTATTTCGTAGCCGGCTTCGTACAAATTTTCACAAAATGTATCGGCTAAAAGATACTTTCTAAGATATTCCATAAAGAAGAAAAAACCATTACTAACGGCTATAACGGTAAAAAAAAACATCGGGCATCATCCGTGACCCATAATGAACATACCTATAAATTTTCAGAAAGATCGGCCCAGTAGTTTTGTCTGGAGCGAGTGGCACACATTTTGACCACGGACAGACAGACACACAGACACACACAGAGCATTTCTTCATTCCCATTGTAAAGTAGTACTACTCCCTGTTCTATAAGAACTGGGAGCACAAAAACGGGCTTCTGTATTCATGGGGACGCTCCCGTGGAGGTACTGACGTTTCACATCCAGTGACCATTACACAATGGCATCTGCCAGAGAGCATCTATGTCCCTTGACGTCTTGTTAATGGAATGCCTTGTGCGTGCCTGCACCGTATGTGAACACAGGGCAGCCTTCGACGAGCGGTTTAGGAGTACTTCCGACTGCTTAGCTCGGCAGCTGAGGACAGCATTCCGACTGCTTAGCTCGGCAGCTGAGGACAGCATTTCTCTGGGTCCCCACCCATACCTTCGGGTGGAATCCTTTTTTTTTTTTTTTTTTTTTTTTTTTTCACTTTTCTCCTCTTAGTGTGTGTGTCTGTCTCTGTTGTGTCTCAATCTCTGTCTCTCTGTCTGTCTCTGTCTCTCTCTGTCCCCCTCCCCTCCGCCCCCCCCCCCTCTCCCCCCTCGATTTCGATCTCGAGAGCACTTTTTGCGATCAACACTAGCAAACCTGATATAAAAGGCAAACTTCATGGAAAGCATGTGCGAGGACTTTAAAGCTAACTGAAGGCATTATGCAAAATTCAGCGAGTACACTGGATGCACGCAGGGTGATGTTGGTAGTCCTCTTTCCTTCTCATTGAATTAGAAAATACTGAGACGGGAAAACACCGTGATTCATTTAATTTGATTGAAGTATTCGGATTACTGTCCTACAGTCTGAATCTGTTACGGGAGCTTCAACTGTTTGAACTCACGGGTCATTGGTGAAATCGTAAGGTAAATACGGATGAAATAGACAGTCTTGTCTTTCGAAAGGCAGAAGGGGGGGGGGGGGGGGGGGGGGGGGGGGGGTATCAGGCGTCATGACAAACATTGTTTATGGGAAATTCTACAATTGTGGATGTACATCACTACAAATATCTTGGTATACAGTTTTCTACAGGTTTTTTATTTGCTTTTCAAAATCTTGAGGGCAAGTGAAATGATTGAGTTTTAACTATTTCGGTTCACTGTATAAATATGAAAGTAAATTGAAATTATTCTTCTAATCTATTTGAATCCCAGGTATAACCTAGAGTCCTGTACAGCCGTGAGATTTTGGGTTTGGAGAAAGGACATACACAAGACATTACACGTGTTCGCTATGAAACGGTTTTAACAAGTCGTAAGATGTGCTCCGAATGATTTGACTAACGGAGAGAGAGAGAGAGAGAGAGAGAGAGAGAGAGAGGAGAGAGAGCTCACAGCCCAGCCGACCGCAAAGAGCTATCGACTGCGTTGCTATCACCGCGTCAAATCAACTTTCTCATAATACAATCCTTTAAAATACACCTTCTAAAAAACACATAGGAAATTTCATTAAAAAAAAACATTTCTTCCGTAAAACCTTAAACCAGATGAAAATTGTTGATCTCTCTCTCAGAAAACTAACGGTGATCGTTATAAACTTCCTGAGAAAACACGCCGTAAAAGTGTCTACGATACTAGCTTAAAGTGGTAGTGTCTAAAATACTAGCTTAGAGTGACGCGTATGAATGAAAATAGACAGCGCGCCAAAGTGTCATAAACAGTGTGCATATGAACAAAAATTACTAAGTGAAAACGCAAAACGTGTGTATGAATCGATGGTAATAAGTTCTGATATAAACTGGTTTCTGCCAGTTGTTTGACGTGAGCGTGCGTGCGTGTGTGCGTGCGTGTGTGTGTGTGTGTGTGTGTGTGTGTGTGTGTGTGTGTGTGTGTGTGTGTGTTGTTGTGTTGTTGTTGTTGTTTCTTTTTTTTTTACATTCCAACGTTTAAACAACAAAGAGAGAAACCGTTCGAGCGAAGAAGACAAGAATAAAATATAATTATAATCGCAGTACAACCAGGCCTTGACGTGCCATGTGAAGTTCGAAAACAAACGTAAAAATCAGTCTTTCCAAGGAAGCTGTTGGCTTCGTGATTTCACTTCCTCACAGATTTCACGTGCAATCAATGCGCAATGTGTTTACGCTCACACAGGAGGTTGGAATTGTCAGCATACCTTCTTGATCGCACGTTCTCTGTCTTACGTACTTCTGCACAGTTCATCCTTCTATCCTTTTTCTTTCCGTTACCCGAAAAAGTGCGCAAGTATAAAAAGCAATTGATGGAGAGAAGGAGAAGAAAGGTAGGTAAGAAAGAAAGAAAAGCAGAAAGAAAGGTAGACTTCGGGGAAAACAGTTAGAGAGAAACAGCAAAGATCCTGAAGAAAATCCCAGAAACATAGATATAGATTTCATTTTTTAAAAAATAAATATATATATATATATATATAGAGAGAGAGAGAGAGAGAGAGAGAGAGAGAGAGAGAGAGAGAGAGAGAGAGACAAAGAGACAAAGACAAAGCAACAATACGCAGGGGAAACATAGGGTTCTAGGGGGGAAAAAAGAAGAAAGATTTAGTTGAAGAAGGAAAGACTTAAGGGACAACGGAAAGCAGGAAAGACATCTAGGAGAAAGATCGTTTTAAAAAGAAAATCCAGAAGAAAAGGAAATAAAGATTTATGAGAAAAGGAAAGAAAGACTTAGCAGAAAGTGAAAGAAAGAGAAAAACGAAAAACTTAAAAAAGAAAAGAATGAAAAACTCGGAAACAAAAGAAAAGAAAGTCCAACACAAACAAAACTGAGAGAAAAAGAAAATAAAAAAGATCTGAGACACACAGAAAAGAACAAAAAAGTTTAAAGAGAACTGAAGAAAGATCAAGAAAACAACTGAAAGGCCGAAAGACATCGGAGAAAAGAAAGAAGGTGTAAGTGAAAACAAGGAAAGAAAAAAAATGCGGGAGGGACAGAGAGAAAAAAAAATCCAAGAGAAAGAAAAAAAAATGTAGAGCACGAAAGCGGAAAGAAAAAAAAACGAGAAAGATCTTGGAGAGAGAGAGAGAGAGAGAGAGAGAGAGAGAGAGAGAGAGAGAGAGAGAGAGAGAGAGTACAAAACAAAACAAAACTCCAAAGCAAGGAAACAGGCATTCTGAGAGGATAATTCATGTCCAAGCCCAACGCAAGAAGCTTTAGGCATTACGAACGTGGGGTTTCCCATAAGGTTGCAAATGGGCAGTGATATTTTTCGGAACATTTTGTCAAAAAAAAATCCATATCGTTATACGTCATGAGCCCTTCTCACCACATTTCACTCATGTGGGAGGTCGCGCGGAAGAATGAGGACGGGCTTTAGCCACACACGCATGCACGCACACAAAGAGACAGAAACAGACAGATGGACAGACAGGGATGTACAAAAGAGAGAGAGAGGCGGACAGACAGAAAGACAGCGAGACTCACAGACAGACTGACAAGCACACACACAGTAAGCAGACAAACAGACAGACAGACAGAGGCAGAGACCGAGACAAGGAGAGAGACACAGACAGACAGATGGACTGAAATATAGCGAGACAGACAGAGACAGATTGAGAAAGACAGATAAAGCGACAGACAGACAGACAATACACCACACATACAAAGACAGACAGACAAACAGACAGAGAGAGACACGGAGACAGAAAGAGAGACATAGACGGACAACCAGAGAAACAGAGATAGATAAACAGACAGACAGTGGGGTAGAATGAGTGAAGGAATCAATGATTTATGAAGGTATGCTTATATAGCCCATTCTCATGCAAGGATACAGTGGGAATGGGGCAAGGCTACAGTGTGAATGGGGCTGTTCGAAAAGAAGCCATCTCAAAGAACAAACACAAACAACGCATATCAGAAAACATCGCGATGAGGAACCCAAATCACGGAAGCAATTAACAGAGACAGAGACAGACAGACAGACAGACAGACAGACAGACAGACAGACAAAGACAGACAGGCAGGCAGACAAAGAGATACAGACAGGCAGAGATAGAGACATAGAAAGTCAAACAGGCAGACAGACAGACAGAAAGACAGAGACGGACAAACAGGCAGACACACAGACAGACAGACAGACAGACAGACAGAGGCGGACACAACAGACAGACACACAGACAGACAGACAGACAGGCAGGCAGGTAGACAGACAGACACAGGGACAGGCATCTGGAGACGAAGACACGAGAGAGGCTGCAATGGATAGAGAGAAGGCTGCAGTGAGAAGGAGTGTGGGCAAGAGGAGGGGGGAGGTGGGGGGAGACTTGTGGCGAGCTATAAGTGATGTCCATTTCGCCTGAATCCACTATAACACCGGTAAAGAAGATTCGAACTGATTAGTAAGATAAAAGAGCTAGCAGCAACAAAAAAAGGAAAAAAAAAAAGAAAACGAAAGAAAAGAAAGAAAGAGAGAGAAAAGGGATGAGGGAACGAAAAAAAAAAAAATAAAGATCATCTTCAGTTAAACTGTGACGGAAAAAAAACGAACAGAAATGGTGTCAAAAAACGGAGTTAACATTGGTTCTATCTCCATTCCCCATACAGTCCTTCGAATGAGACTATAAACCGAGGTTCCGTGTGTGAACGCACGCACATCTTGCACACACGCAAAATCCCATCAACAGCTTTCGGAAGAGAAGCCAGTCTGGCCGCTGGTATGGACGACACGTTACACATAGCATGCACCTTCCCGAAAGATGGAGTATGGCTGCCTTAATGGCGGGGACAAAAAAGAAAAAACGGTCATACACACAAAAACTCCACTGCCTGTCTATACAGGGAGTGTCCGCAGGAGTATCAGCCTGCGTATGCAGAAAGAAAGTAAGTATCCCAAAAAAAAGTGCAGGAGAGATAAAAAGAAGGAGGTGGAGGAGAACGAACCGGAGGAGTAGGAGGACGAGGGGGGAGGAAGAAGCACAGGAGGTACAAGGAGTGTACAAAAACAAATAGGAAAAGGCCGAGGAAGATGACAATTATCACCACAACAGTAAGCAGTGGAAGAAGTCGTAGTTGTCTGTACTGAGAAGCTGTAGTATGTCTTACCTGAATGTCACAAACGTCATTGGCTGTACATCTTCGACAACCGTTCACGAAGCCATCTCATCTGAAAATCAATCAATCAATCAATCAATCAATTAATCGATCGATCAATCAATCCATTACTGCTGTTGCTGCTGCTGCTACTGCTACTACTACTACTACTACTACTACTACCAAGAAGAAGAACAGTAATAATCATAATAGTAAATATAATAGCAACAATAATAATGATAGTGACTGTGATAATCATAATAATAATAATAATAACAAAAGTAATGATGATGATAATAATAATATTAACAATAACAATAACAACGATAATAAATTAATAAAAAGAGGGGATTAGTTACCGCCAAGGACACATACAAAGTTTATCTGTTTCCTTGGCGGTAACTAAGCCCCTCTTTCTTCTAAATTTTGCTTCATTTTCCGCCCTCAGTCACTCCGTTTTGAAGATAATGATCAAATCAACAATAATAATTACAATGATAACAATAATATGGCGTAACATTGAGATCGCTAATAAAGCAGAACCTAGCCTTACTTGCAGATTGTGCTACGAGGGGAGGTAAAGACTACACTTTTGATAGGAAAGCAAACATAAATAGTATACTTAAACTTGGTTTACTTGTACGTTTCCGCCAAATGGCTGGCATATAAAGACCATAATTTGTCCTCGATTTATTGGCTATACATCTTATTATCGAGTCACGTTATATCAAGTTGTACACGTGTTCCAACACAACAATGAACAATACCCCTATCATTATATGTGTGATGGACCAGTAAAATATAATTTAATTTGTTACTTCTGTATGATGTCATATTCTCTTACCATGGTGTTGAATGCCAAGCCATCTAGTTTTACCTTTACGTGTAGCCATGAAATCTCTCTCTCTCTCTCTCTCTCTCTCTCTCTCTCTCTCTCTCTCTCTCTCTCCCTACCTCTCTCTCTCTCTCTCTCTCTCTCTCTCTCTCTCTCTCTCTCTCAACTTTTCTTCCAGTTCTTACTATGCGTTTTATAGTTTTTAAAATAAAACAACAACCGAAAAAAAACGTTTTAGAGAAGAAATCCTCCCCTGACTCATGAGAACGTCCACAAAAGGCCTGAGAAACATGCCGTTTCTTCTCTGGTGGGTGCCCTTCAAACAGCTTCCAGCTGACTGGTCCCTGTGGAATGCCACAGCTGAAGCTGCAGCAGGAATAACTGGCTGTGAAGGAATGACTGGCTGTGAAGGAATGACTGGCTGTGAAGGAATAACTGGCTGTGAAGGAATAACTGGCTGTGAAGGAATAACTGAAGGATAACTGGCTGTGAATGAATGACTGGCTGTGAACGAATAACTGGCTGTGAAGGAATAACTGAAGGAATGACTGGCTGTGAATGAATGACTGGCTGTGAAGGAATAACTGGCTGTGAAGGAATAACTGAAGGAATGACTGGCTGTGAAGGAATAACTGGCTGTGAAGGAATAACTGGCTGTGAAAGAATGACTGGCTGTGAAGGAATAACTGGCTGTGAAGGAATAACTGGCTGTGAAGGAATAACTGACGGAATAACTGGCTGTGAAGGAATAACTGGCTGTGAAGGAATGACTGGCTGTGAAGGAATGACTGGCTGTGAAGGAATAACTGGCTGTGAAGGAATAACTCGCTGTGAAGGAATAACTGGCTGTGAAGGAATAACTGAAGGAATAACTGGCTGTGAAGGAATAACTGAAGGAATAACTGGGCTGTGAAGGAATAACTGAAGGAATAACTGGCTGTGAAGGACTAACTGGCTGTGAAAGTATAACTGGCTGTGAAGGAAATAACTGGCTGTGAAGGAATAACTGAAGGAATAACTGGCTGTGAAGGAATAACTGGCTGTGGAGGAATAACTGGCTGTGAAGGAATAACTGAAGGAATAACTGGCTGTGAAGGAATAACTGAAGGAATGACTGGCTGTGAAGGAATAACTGGCTGTGAAGGAATTACTGGCTGTGAAGGAATGACTGAAGGAATAACTGGCTGTGAAGGAATAACTGGCTGTGGAGGAATAACTGGCTGTGAAGGAATGACTGGCTGTGAAGGAATAACTGGCTGTGAAGGAATGACTGAAGGAATGACTGGCTGTGAAGGAATAACTGGCTGTGAAGGAATAAACTGGCTGTGAAGGAGGAATAACTGAAGGAATGACTGGCTGTGAAGGAATAACTGAAGGAATGACTGGCGGTGAAGGAATACCTGAAGGAATAACTGGCTGTGAAGGAATAACTGAAGGAATAACTGGCTGTGAAGGAATACCTGAAGGAATAACTGGCTGTGAAGGAATAACGGAAGGAATAACTGGCTGTGAAGGAATGACTGGCGGTGAAGGAATGACTGGCTGTGAAGGAATAACTGGCTGTGAAGGAATAACGGAAGGAATAACTGGCTGTGAAGGAATAACGGAAGGAATGACTGGCTGTGAAGGAATAACGGAAGGAATAACTGGCTGTGAAGGAATAACTGGCTGTGAAGGAATAACTGGCTGTGAAGGAATGACTCGCTGTGAAGGAATAACTGAAGGAATGACTGGCTGTGAAGGAATAACTGGCTGTGAAGGAATAACTGGCTGTGGAGGAATAACTGGCGGTGGAGGAATAACTGGCGGTGGAGGAATAACTGGCTGTGAAGGAAATAACTGGCTGTGGAGGAATAACTGGCTGTGAAGGAATAACTGGCTGTGAGGAATAAACTGGCTGTGGAGGAATAACTGGCTGTGCAGGAATAACTGGCTGTGAAGGAATAACTGGCTGTGAAGGAATAACTGGCTGTGAAGGAATAACTGAAGGAATAACTGGCTGTGAAGGAATAACTGGCTGTGGAGGAATAACTGGCTGTGAAGGAATAACTGAAGGAATAACTGGCTGTGAAGGAATAACTGGCTGTGGAGAAATAACTGGCTGTGAAGGAATAACTGAAGGAATAACTGGATGTGAAGGAATAACTGAAGGAATGACTGGCTGTGAAAGGAATAACTGAAGGAATAACTGGCTGTGAAGGAATAACTGGCTGTGGAGAAATAACTGGCTGTGAAGGAATAACTGAAGGAATAACTGGATGTGAAGGAATAACTGGCTGTGAAGGAATGACTGGCTGTGAAAGGAATAACTGAAGGAATAACTGAAGGAATAACTGAAAGGAATAACTGGCTGTGGAGGAATAACTGGCTGTGAAGGAATAACTGCCTGTAAAGGAATAACTGGTTGTGGAGGAATAACTGAAGGAATAATGGCTGGCTGTGAAGGAATAACTGAAGGAATAACTGGCTGTGAAGGAATGACTGAAGGAATAACTGGTTGTGAAGGAATAACTGAAGGAATAACTGGCTGTGGAGGAATAACTGGCTGTGAAGGAAAAACTGAAGGAAATAACTGGCTGTGAAGGAATAACTGGCTGTGGAGGAATGACTGGCTGTGAAGGAATGACTGGCTGTGAAGGAATAACTGAAGGAATAACTGGCTGTGAAGGAATAAACTGGGTGTGAAGGAATGACTGGCTGTGAAGGAATGACTGCTGTGAAGGAATAACTGAAGGAATAACTGGCTGTGGAGGAATAACTGGCTGTGAAGGAATAACTGGCTGTGAAGGAATAACTGGCTGTGAAGGAATAACTAGCTGTGGAGGAATAACTGAAGGAATAACTGGCTGTGAAGGAATAACTGAAGGAATAACTGGCTGTGAAGGAATAACTGAAGGAATAACTGGCTGTGGAGGAATAACTGAAGGAATAAAACTGGCTGTGAAGGAATAACTGAAGGAATAACTGGCTGTGAAGGAATAACTGAAGGAATAACTGGCTGTGAAGGAATAACTGGCTGTGAAGGAATAACTGAAGGAATAACTGGCTGTGAGGGAATAACTGAAGGAATAACTGGCTGTGGAGGAATGACTGGCTGTGAAGGAATAACTGCTGTGAAGGAATAACTGGAATAACTGAAGGAATAACTGGCTGTGAAGGAATAACTGGCTGTGAAGGAATAACTGAAGGAATAACTGGCTGTGGAGGAATAACTGGCTGTGAAGGAATAACTGGCTGTGAAGGAATAACTGGCTGTGGAGGAATAACTGAAGGAATAACTGGCTGTGAAGGAATAACTGGCTGTGGAGGAATAACTGGCTGTGGAGGAATAACTGAAGGAATAACTGGCTGTGAAGGAACAACTGGCTGTGAAGGAATAACTGAAGGAATAACTGCTGTGAAGGAATAACTGGCTGTGGAGGAATAACTGAAGGAATGACTGGCTGTGAAGGAATAACTGGCTGTGGAGGAATAACTGGCTGTGGAGGAATAACTGAAGGAATAACTGGCTGTGAAGGAATAACTGGCTGTGGAGGAATAACTGGCTGTGAAGAATAACTGAAGGAATAACTGGCTGTGAAGGAATGGCTGTGTGAAGGAATAACTGGCTGTGAAGGAATAACTGAAGGAATAACTGGCTGTGAAGGAATAACTGGCTGTGAAGGAATGACTGGCTGTGGAGGAATAACTGGCTGTGAAGGAATAACTGGCTGTGAAGGAATAACTGAAGGAATAACTGGCTGTGAAGGAATAACTGGCTGTGGAGGAAATAACTGGCTGTGAAGGAATAACTGAAGGAATAACTGGATGTGAAGGAAATAACTGAAGGAATAAACTGGCTGTGAAGGAATAACTGGCTGTGAAGGAATAACTGAAGGAATAGCTGGCTGTGAAGGAATAACTGAAGGAATAACTGGCTATGAAGGAATAACTGAAGGAATAACTGGCTGTGAAGGAATAACTGAAGAATAACTGGCTGTGAAGGAATAACTGAAGGAATAACTGGCTGTGAAGGAATAACTGAAGGAATAACTGGCTGTGAAGGAAAAACTGAAGGAATAACTGGCTGTGAAGGAATAACTGAAGGAATAACTGGCTGTGAAGGAATAACTGGCTGTGAAGGAATGACTGGCTGTGGAGGAATAACTGAAGGAATAACTGGCTGTGAAGGAATAACTGGCTGTGGAGGAATAACCGGCTGTGGAGGAATAACTGAAGGAATGACTGGCTGTGAAGGAATAACTGGCTGTGAAGGAATAACTGGCTGTGGAGGAATAACTGGCTGTGGAGGAATAACTGAAGGAATGACTGGCTGTGAAGGAATAACTGGCTGTGGAGGAATAACTGGCTGTGGAGGAATAACTGAAGGAATAACTGGCTGTGAAGGAATAACTGGCTGTGGAGGAATACTGGCTGTGGAGGAATAACTGAAGGAATGACTGGCTGTGGAGGAATGACTGGCTGTGGAGGAATGACTGGCTGTGAAGGAATAACTGGCTGTGAAGGAATGACTGGCTGTGAAGGAATAACTGAAGGAATAACTGGCTGTGGAGGAATAACTGGCTGTGGAGGAATAACTGGCTGTGAAGGAATAACTGGCTGTGGAGAATAACTGGCTGTGAAGGAATAACTGGCTGTGAAGGAATAACTGGCTGTAAAGGAATACTGGAATAACTGGCTGTGGAGGAATAACTGGCTGTGGAGGAATATAACTGGCTGTGGGAGGAATAACTGGCTGTGGAGGAATAACTGGCTGTGAAGGAATAACTGGCTGTGGAGGAATAACTGGCTGTGAAGGAATAACTGGCTGTGAAGGAATAACTGGCTGTAAAGGAATAACTGGCTGTGGAGGAATAACTGGCTGTGAAGTAACTGGCTGTGAAGGAATGACTGGCTGTGGAGGAATAACTGGCTGTGAAGGAATAACTGGCTGTGAAGGAATGACTGGCTGTGGAGGAATAACTGGCTGTGAAGGAATAACTGGCTGTGAAGGAATAACTGCCTGTGGCTGCCGTAGCCAGCGGAGTGGGAGTAATGGACCTGACAGCACGTGATGCATGAGACAGACACAAAAGGCAGGAGAGACAGAGAGAGAGGGGGGGTGAGAGACTGAGACTGAGACAGAGAGAGAGACAGTGAGAGAGAGACTGAGACTGAAACTGAAACAGAGAGAGAGAGAGAGAGAGACTGAGACAGAGAGAGAGACTGAAACTGAAACTGAAACACAGAGAGAGAGAGAGAGAGAGAGAGAGAGAGAGAGAGAGAGAGAGAGAGAGAGAGACTGACATTGAGAGAGAGAGAGACGAGACTGAGACAGAGACAGAGAGAGAGGGGGAGAGTGAGAGAGAGAGCGACTGAGACTGAGACACAGAACGAGAGAGAGAGCGAGAGAGAGAGAGAGAGAGAGACTGAGACTGAGACAGGGAGAGAGAGAGAGAGAGACAGAGACTGAGATAAAGACAGAGACAGACAGACAGAGACACAAAGAGACACACACAGAGACTCACATAAAGACACTGATACATTTCACACCGCATTATTCACACAAAATATCATCATTTTAAAATGATATCATAGCAAAATCTACTTTGATGGTGCTTGTTTAAATGCTGGTATTAGTCAGAAAATGCTCACAAGGTTCAGGGAGAGAGAGGGGGAGATTGTTTACACAGGAAGAAAAGAGATAAAGACCTAATCCCTGGGTACACCAGCATCTCTTGCTGAAGAATACATTGTTAAACATTGTCCAAAAGTGAAGAAATCCCTTATGTCATAAGATCATTTTTTTTTGCTCAATACCCAGGGGTTCATGGCACCTAAAACTTCGCAGAATCAACAAAGCAGACTCCACAAAATGTGTTTTCATTCCTATTTGTACGCCAGTGATGTTGTAAGTTTTCAAAGCTTGTTAATTCTTTTTTTTTTTCTGAAACCAGATTGAATTTTATTTCATAGATCATATGACTCAAAATAATCATATACGTGTTTTTGTAAAGGCTTGAATAACACTGGCGAAATAGACCAAAAAAAAAACAACACACCATACACGTGTTTTTGTAAAGGCTTGAATATAACACTGGCGAAACTGACAAATAACCATTCACGTGTTTTTGTAAAGGTTTGAATAACGATGGCGAAACTGACAAATAATCATACACGTGTTTTTGTAAAGGCTTGAATAACACTGGCGAAACTGACAAATAACCATTCACGTGTTTTTGTAAAGGCTTGAATAACACTGGCGAAACTGACAAATAATCATACACGTGTTTTTGTAAAGGCTTGAATAACACTGGCGAAAATAGACAAATAACCATACACGTGTTTTGTAAAGGCTTGAACAACACTGGCGAAATAGACAAATAACCATACACGTGTTTTTGTAAAGGCTTGAACAGCACTGGCGAAACAGACAAATAACCATACACGTGTTTTTGTAAAGGCTTGAACAACACTGGCGAAAAATAGACAAATAACCATACACGTGTTTTTGTAAAGGCTTGAACAACACTGGCGAAATAGTTATGGGTCTATGGACCGATGCTTCAGGTCTGTCAACAGACTTGTAGTCGGGAATGAATTCCCCAACCTCTTGTCCTGTAAAGTGACCATTTTCAGTGTGCTGGTTCTAGTTATATGGGAAAGTTTCAGAAATGACTAGAGCCGAATATCTTAGAAACGTTACTATTAACTCAGTAGAGTCCAGAACCTCCCGTTTTCTTCATATATATAGAATGGTGAATGTCATTCATGCAATAAAGGGTCCTGACGGATGTGAACGATTATTCTTAAAGTGTAATCGTTGATCTTCCAAATTCACATCATTAAGTAGGATTTTTTGTTTGATGATACGTTCTGTCATACTGGTCAAATGGTACTTGTGATCATGTGGTGTGAAACTGCTTCCGTGATATGTTTAGGATGGTGCGCGCGCGCGCGCGCGCACACACACACACACACACACACACACACACACACACACACACACACACACACACATACGCACACGATAGACAGACAGACAGACAGACAGGTAGTTAGGCAGGTAGGTGGGTAGGTAGATATAAAGACAGATAGAGAGATAGAGAATTACGCAGAGAGAGAAAAAGATATAAGCGAGTAGGTAGATAGGTAGATAAATAGACAGACTGGCTGACAGACAGACGGACTGACAAACTGATAGGTAAATAGATCGACAGGCAGACAGAGAGACGGATAAGATAAGATAATGTTGCTTATAGCCCAGCCGACCGCAAAGGGCCATTTCAGGCCTGTCACCACGTTAAAATCAACTCACAAGTCATTCATTCACACAATTCTTTTTAAAATACATCTTCTGAAAACCCATCTGAAAGTTTGTTAAAAAGAAATCCACTGTGAAAATTCAGATCCGATGAAAAATGTTAACCTCTTTCAAGAACTCAAAGCTCGCGTCAGGCGGAACGTCTCTGAACAAGGTTTTTATGGAATCTGCTTTAAACTGTTTGTCTCACATCACGCAAGGCCCAACACTCTAAAAGAACATGTTTCATTATGAGTGGCACATGACATGGAATGTATCATGAAGATTCTTCACTCTTTAAAAGGTAGGAATGGGTAAAACGGTCTGTGGCCGGCATAGAACCGTTTCTTGTTTGCGACCACCAGACGTGGATGAGAGGAACTCCTAGGTTTGGATGGATCTGAAAGTGTTTTGTTATCCGTCTGTGTATTCCAATCCTCCTGCCAGAGGTCTCTGACATAATCATTAATTTTTGGTTTCAGATCTGAGCAGGGGATATGTATATTAGACAATTTTCCTGTTGTGGCATTCTTGGCCAGGCGATCAGCCATTTCATTCCCTCCGATGCCAACATGACCAGGAATCCAAGCCAGAATAATGTTGTAACCCCTCCACTTTCCATATGAGAATGGAGGGAGAGATAGGTTGGGGGCAGATATTTAGAAGGGAGAGCCCCTTGGCCAACAGAAACTGTTCGTGTTCGTTTTGTTCGTTCAAAACAGAGAGACCAGAATGAAAAGAAAACAAGGTGTGTATACCACAGACACATGCACAATGGAGTCGAAACGAAAGGACTAGGGGCGTAAATAAAAC
>JADBJO010000003.1:405000-407500 GCA_016801955.1 Conus betulinus | reverse complement strand
GTCACTCGGGATATTGTCTGTCAGTCATGGTCGTGGGATGTCCAGGAGACTGGACATCGATTAACTCAGACCTGCTGGTGGAAAATCGTTCGAGAGTCAACTACTGTTTGGGGAAAAACATACAGTGGAGCTTGTATCTAAGTAGGAAACAATTCCAACATGATTTGTGGCAGACATAATCTTCTGTGTTCTTTTCTTGTTTTCTCTATTTTTCCCCTATCTTTGGATCATTTACATGCAGCTCTATGTATCTTTTTTGTTTCTCTTTGTGTGCACCGCAAGCCCTTCTCAATTACCTACAAAACGAGAAAATATACTTTTCTATATATTTTATCTTTGTCTTTTCTTTCTCTAGTTTTTTAGACCCTATAAGTTCTTACTCCTGTCTGGGTTTGTTGTTGCTCTGTTGATGTGGGTATATTAGATGCCAGTGTTTATGTACCTCTGGGATTTTGTTCTGTTATTTATGTAAGTAGTTTATTCATCTGGGGGGGGGGGGGGGGGGGGGTCTTGAGTTTATGCGTTCGTTCGTTAGGCTTACTTACGAGCATGTGTGCACATGCGTCTGTGCATTATCTTCCCTGTTTATCTTTTTTAAAAAAATGTGATGTAGAAATGGACTCTTCAATCAGCACGGGTATGGAGTTATCTGCATTTAGCTGTCTTACCAGGGAAGGAAACGTTGGTGCCTCGTTTGCTATTCATCATGTCCCGGCCTTACCTCAGATTTCCTTTCTGGATCAAAATCAGTATTATTTTGTCCTTTGAAAATGTCTTCCCGGGTGTAAGGCTGAAAGAAAAATCCGACTTCATGTGCGGTTACTGGCCAGCACTCTTTTTCTGTCGGAAGATTTCTTCATAGCAAGAGAAAATGCCATGTTGATGGCACTGAGAAAAACAAATTCTGAGTGGAAAAAATACCTCGAGAGAACCTAATGGGCCTGATAGATCCAGAGTCTTTGTTTTAGAAACACTTAAATAAACATGTAATTCATTTCCCCCTGTTGGTATTTGTAGATCAACACAACACACTTTTGATTGAGAATGCGCTTTTATCTTCTTCTGCCGAACAAGTATTTCAACAATCTTTTATATAACGTGCATGAAATTTGTCAGTTCGTATCAGTTCCCTTACCTTTTTTTTTTTTTTTTTTTTTTAGAATTTAAGAGGATACGTCTTTTCAGCAACTAAACCCAAGAATTGACAGTACTTGAGAGTACAGTACTTGAGAGTTCAAGCTGGAGTTGATCGAATGGTGTGGTAGCCGACCCAGCCATTCCAACCAGGACAAGAACAAGGAAAAAGGATAAGTATAATGGTGATTTTATCTGGAACGGCTTCAGTAGTCATCCCCAGCTTGCGCTCTTACCACTTTTTGACCTTTGATTGATTAACGCGCCCTCACAATCAAACCGTCCCTCTCCAGTCCTGTCGTCAACTTTTGTTTTCTCTTTGGTTGTTGTTAGGATCTTGATTAAGGATGGTGTCTTTTAAAAGCAAAGTTTCTGTGGCTATCTCTCACGTTCTACATGCCCTTCACTTTAGCCAACGTAGTCCAGGTCTATGTTCATCCAGCCCTTTATCCTTTCCCAAGTCTTCATTCCCCTAGTCCTTTGTGCTTTCCCAGGTCTATGTTCCCTTAGTCCTTTGTGCTTTCCCAGGTCTCTGTTGCCTTAGTCCTTTGTGCTTTCCCAGGTCTATGTTCCCTTGGCCCTTGTCCTCTCCCAGGTCTATGTTCCCCTGGTCCGTTGTCCTTTCCCAGGTCTATGTTCCCTTGATTCTTTGTCCTCTCTCAGTATATGTTCCCTGGTCCTTTGCGCTCTCTCAGTCTATGTTCCCTGGTCCTTTGCGCTCTCTCAGTCTATGTTCTCTTGTGCTCTGTCTTCTCCCAGATCTATGTTCCCCTGGTCCTTTGTCTTCTCCCAGATCTATGTTCCCCTGGTCTTCTGTCTTCTCCCAGATCTATGTTCCCCTGGTCCTTTGTCTTCTCCCAGATCTATGTTCCCCTGGTCCTTTGTCTTCTCCCAGATCTATGTTCCCCTGGTCCTTTGTCTTCTCCCAGATCTATGTTCCCCTGGTCCTCTGTCTTCTCCCAGATCTATGTTCCCCTGGTCCTCTGTCTTCTCCCAGATCTATGTTCCCCTGATCCTCTCTTAGATCTATGTTCCCCTGGTCCTCTGTCTTCTCCCCAGATCTATGTTCCCCTGGTCCTCTGTCTTCTCCAAGATCTATGTTCCCCTGATCCTCTCCCAGATCTATGTTCTCCTGGTCCTCTGTCTTCTCCAAGATCTATGTTCCCCTCCTCTCCCAGATCTATGTTCCCCTGGTCCTCTGTCTTCTCCAAGATCTATGTTCCCCTGATCCTCTCCCAGATCTATGTTCCCCTGGTCCTCTGTCTTCTCCAAGATCTATGTTCCCCTGGTCCTTTGTCTTCTCCCAGATCTATGTTCCCCTGGTCCAGGTGTCTGGTCCTGCAGTCCTTTGTCTTGTCTCAGTTCT
>JADBJO010000003.1:392500-400000 GCA_016801955.1 Conus betulinus | reverse complement strand
CTCACTGTGATAATCTCCATGGAGAAAGTTTAATGGTAAAACTAAAGGAGCACGTTTTTGGTCTCTCTGTGATAATCTCCATGGAGAAAGTTTTAATGGTAAAACTAGGAAGCATTTAAACGTTAAATTTCAAGAAGCAGATTGACACTGTAAACTTCAAGGTGCAGATTTATACTCGTAACTTCAAGGAGCATTTTTACACTGGTAACCTTCAATGACCAGATTTACACTGATACACTTCATGGAGAAGGTTCAATGGTAAAATTAAAGGACCAGTTATGCGCTGGTAAACTTCAAGGAGCAGATAACACTGGTAAACTTCAAGAAGCAGATTACCACTGGTAAACTTCAAGAATCAAATTAATACTGGTAAACTTCAAGATGCAAGTTAACACTGGTAAATTTCAAGAAGCAGATTAACACTGGTAAAATTTCAAGAAGCAGATTAACACTGGTAAACTTCAAGAAGCCGATTTTAACACCGGTAACACCTTCAAGAAGCAGATTAACACTGGTAAACTACAAGGAGCAGATTAACACTGGCAAACTTCAAGAACCAGATTAACACTAATAAACTTCAAGAAGCAGATTAACACTGGTAGCCTTCAAGAAGCAGATTAACACTGGTAAACCTCAAGGAGCAGATTAACACTGGTAGACTTCAAGAAGCAGATTAACTCTGGTAGACTTCAAGAAGCAGATTAACTCTGGTAGACTTCAAGAAGCAGATTACCACTGGTAACTTCAAGAAGTAGATTAACACTGGTAGACTTCAAGAAGCAGATTAACTCTGGTAGACTTCAAGATGTAGACTAACAGTTGTAAACGTCAAGGAGCAGATTAACACCAGTAATCTTCAAGGAGCAGCTGCACACTGACGAACATTAAGGAACAGATTCAGTCAGAAAAACTTCAAGCAGAAGACTTACATTTCCAAACTTCACAGTGTTCAGCTTACACTGACAATTTCCCAGGGACAGATGCAGACTGGCATTCATTAAAAACAGATACATATTGCCAAACCTTTAGGGGCAGATTAAGACTGACAAACATCAAAGACAGATTTATACTGCCAATCTCCCCAGACTGGCAAACAATAAAGGTAGATTTTTACCGACAAACATCAACAGGCAGAACTGGGAAACTTCAAAAGATGGACCTTAACACCCGCACAAACCAAACTGCAAACTGACGTGTCCGTCTGCCAAACTTCAGATTCATACGATAATATCTGGAGAGACATGAAGACAGATTTTACCACAGAGCACTTTCGTTCTGTGATCTCCATTTTACAGGCTCAGGTGGCATCGTTCCTGTTGACCTAATGTGATTATGATCTTTCGCTTCCCTCGTTTCCCTAGCCGAGCAATGTTATGGGCGGGCTTGAGGGAAGTTTATGCCCTAGGTGTATGCGTTTTTATTGACATAATTCTCCTCTCCCCTCCTCTCTCTCTCTCTCTCTCTCTCTCTCTCTCTCTCTCTCTCTCTCTCTCTCTCTCTCCCTCTCTCCTCTCTGTGTGTGTGTGTGTGTGTGTGTGTGTGTGTGTGTGTGTGTGTGTGTGTGTGTGTGTGTGTGTGTGTGTGTGTGTGTGTGTGTGTGTGTGTGTCAGTCTGTGTGTATGTGCGCGTGCATGTGTGCATGCACGTGTCTGTGTATGTGAGAGGTGGTGTGTGTGTGTACATGTGTGTGTGTGTCTGTCTGTATGTGTGCGTGTGTATGTATGTGTGTGTGTGCGCGCGCGCGCGTGTGTGTGTGTGTGTGTTCATGTGTGTGTGTGTCTGTCTGTGTGTGCAGGTGGTTTGTGTGTGTGCGAGTGAGAGAGAGAGAGAGAGAGAGAGAGAGAGAGAGAGAGAGAGTGAGTGTGTGTGTGTGTGTGTGTGTGTGTGTGTGTGTGTGTGTGTGTGTGTGTGTGTGTGTGCACGCGCGCATGCAATTGTGTCCCTTTGTGTGTATGTATGTCTAGTCTTTGACAGGACGCCACCTTCTTCTGTGAGATTTGAACCGTGTTGCAAGACAGTTCTTGCACCTACATTTACCATACGAATGACAACATTAAAGCGACAAAATATTTTCATTTCAAACCTTAAAGTCACCAATGTACGACATGAAAGCAAACTGAATTCAACCCCCCTTCTTTAGCTACGGTTTTTCTTTCAAATTGTTTTTTTACCTGCGTTAGCAGCATGCTTCCAAGACAGCATCAACCCCCCCCCCCCCCCCCCCCCCCCAAAACTGTGATGGCCGCTGTAGTCGGCTGGACGTAAACGAACAACAGTAGCGGACACACTCTAACAGACAGAGCAGTCAGATCTGATTGCAGGCGCCACGATCGGATCATTCGCTGATCCTGGAGTGGGGGGGGGGGGGGGGGGGGGAAATTAGGTTTGTCTGGCCATCTATCTCAGTCACTGGGTGAAACAGAGGAGAGGGTCAACGGGAGGACAGGGAGAAGAGAGAGAGAGAAGGAAGGGAGCCAGGGAGAGGAGGAAGGGGTATGGGGAAAGAAGGGATGGGAGAGAAGAGAAGAAGTGGAAAGGGTAAAAGGAGGCACTGATAAGAAGGAAGGGTTACGATGGACAGACAGACAGACAGAGAAAGACAGACAGAAAAAAGGGAAAGATGAAAGGAGGTACTGATAAGAAGGACGGGTTACGATGGACAGACAGACAGACAGAGAAAAACAGACAGAAAAAGGGAAAAGATAAAAGGATGTACTGAGGAGAAGAGGACGGGTGCAAAAATGGGCGGACAGACAGAAACACAGACAGACGCAGGCAGACGTAGATACAGAGAGAAGTACAAGACAGAGAAAGAAAAAAAATGGTGGAGGGGGCGAAATGGAGTGAAGGTAGAGAAATGATGGCAGAATAAGGGGGGGGGGAAGGGGGGGGGGGGGGGGGGGTGAGGAAGCGAGAACGTGTAAACATAAATTCATCATACCTCTGTGTCCTATTCATTCATACCATTTTCGCTCCAAACATCTCTTTTGCTCAGAGTACTTACTTCGTCAAACGTCTCTTAATAGTCCTAGACAATGTTATTCTCCGACAACTTTGTTAGACTTACACGATTGTGTGTGTGTGTGTGTGTGTGTGTGTGTGTGTGTGTGTGTGTGTGTGTGTGTGTGTGTGTGTGTGTGTGTGCACATGAGAACACAAATGTACGCACACATACACACACACACACACACACAACACATACACACACACACACACAAGCGTGTACACACACACACACACACACACACACACACACACACACCACACACACACCGCCAACACCATAATAAACCCGGCAAAATTCAATTCCCAGTCAGCCTGCGGAGTCACTTGGCCACAGACCCCATGGCTACACCAGCCAGGAGCAGACAATTCATCTCGCCTCAGACAACATCGTGACACACTGCAGAACAGTCGGCGATAAGCCACAAAGCCACATTAAAAGATGCCGCTGGAATCGCTCAATAGTTAACAATGAACACCGCCGGCAACTCTCACTCCTAAACAAAACAAGGACACATAAATCAAACCCAGCAATGACTGAAATTTCCAATAATGCTTGCATACACACATATACAGCACTTAAATGCCGCATCAAGTGCCGACTTCATCACCTTTACAGCATCGGGTGAACTGGATTACATCATGATTTTATGCTGACACATGCACTAATCTACATAAACAACAAAAAAGAGAGAGACAGACGTGAGGAGATCGGGGACGGAGGAGGGGGAGAGGGAGGAGAAAGGGTAGGTGGTGGGGGCAGGGAGGTGGGAAGAGGGAAAACTTAAAGAACACAGTCCGTGATTCAGGTTCTTTCCGTTCTTTTTCACGTCAGTCTTTGGTGCGCACAACATAAATGTCGTCGTTACAGGCTAGAGGTCTGAAGATTACATTTGGATTCAGCATCAACATCCATTATAGACAATATGCAAAACAGATTTGATCCTTCCTGGAAAGTGGGTTAAGGGACTTAACCTCTCCTGACGCCATCGGAGTAACAACAATGTGAGCGGGGCAGCAAACATGACAAATGTTATTCTGGGTGCTAACAAGATTTAAACATAGTACCTCTGACTGCGATCTCAATGCTCTACTTTTTTTTTTCAAATGATGCAATGGTCTTTTTCCTTTATCTTTTAGTACCTATGATAAGACGTGATATGCTTGGCATATACTCTGCATTTTTTTTTACACTTTAAGAGCATAAACGAATCTAGAAACTAACCGTTCACCAGCAACTGAAACAGAAGGCCAGTTTACCCCCCCTTGGTATGGATGATACTCATTCGCGTGTGCTCTCCATGAAAAAAAGAATTGAAATATGAGAAAACCTGTGAGATACTGATATTTGTCTAAATGATTGAAAGAAATGGGAAACGACTGGACGTGGCGACAGCAGGCCGCTCTTCAGTCAGCTCTACCCAGGTAGGCAGCCCGTTGTGTAGAGGAGAGTGCAGACTGTAACCAACGAAAGGCGCTATACAAGTGTTCTCAATAATGAAAACATCAACTATCCCCATTTCAATGATCCCCCTGCCTGTGACATGCCTGCAGCTCTATGTCCCCAGTTATAAGACCATAGATCATGGTAGTGGCGTGTGTAACGTTTGAGCATGCTCTCTGTCCAAGTTGTACGACCACAGATCATTGGTGTGGTATAAGTTGATCTTGTTGTCGTACCCTGGCTAAAGACTCCATTATCACCCAAACAGTCCAAAGTACTTGAACACTATTGTACAAATGCATCAGCTGGGGATGAGAACATTACGTGTGTGACCGTTTTTGATTACCCCGCCACATGGGCAGCCACACTCCGACTTCAGTGGATTTTGGAGACTAATAATGTTATGCTAGGAGCTTGTCATGACTGAAGACAATCCCGGCATAACTATGCAGAGCATAACAACATTCTGGTGTAGACTTGGTGTTCTAACCTATGTCAGCTGGTCTGACACAGCCTTAAGCCAAGGCGTGAGTGGCATAAGTGACCTTGGTTAGATCATAAGGTCATCGTGACTGATAACTGGGACACGACACTCTTTCCTCGGTTCTGTAATTGTAGATCATTGGGCAGATTCTCTTCTCCAACACCCATCCCTTTCTCTTCTTCAACACCCATCCCCTTCTCTTCTCCAACACCCATCCCTTTCTCTTCTCCAACACATCCATCCCCTTCTCTTCTCCAACACCCATCTGCTTCTCTTCTCCCCTTCTCTTCTCCAACACCCATCCGCTTCTCTTCTCCCCTCTCTTCTCCAACACCCATCTGCTTCTCTTCTCTTCCCCCTTCTCTTCTCCAACACCCATCCGCTTCTCTTCCCTTCTCTTCTCCAACACCCCTCCCTCTTCTCTCTACTCCTCATCACTCCTAACTCCCCATCCCTTCCTCACCCATCCTTTCCTCCCAGCCTGGAGTCATGCGTTCTGTGTGGGCATTGAATCTATTTTGGTTAGCAAATTTGTTGTTCATTTTTAATTAAAAAAAAGCGTATAGCGTGTGCACGTACACACAAGCATGCACTGTTTATCATAAAAGAAGCAGGTTCCACACTCTTATCAGTTTTCCAGCATGGCTGGCTGGTTAGCCGAGACCAAACGGGAAACAATCTTGGCTGTCCACGCCACAAGTGTCCTGACCTTTGCACGCTGATTAGAGCTTTGACACCCCTTGATGTACCGCTCAATTTTCGGCCCTCCATATTTGCCCATCACTTCCCTGCGATAGCACTTTCTAATGCAGCGTGTCCCAGTTTGTGTAGAATGAAGCTTTGCAGGGTTTAGGGGGAAGCAACGTGCGCCCATCATCCAAACTTCTGAGAACCTTCTGGAATCTTTGGTCTGTATATAAAAACTGAACCTGTATGAACTCTCTCTTTATATGAACTCTGTGTGTGCGTGTGTGTGTGTGTGTGTGTGTTTCATCATTCCCCTGGTGAGAACAATTCATTCTCTTAGATGCACCGTGAAGAGACAACCCTACATACATTCTGATACTCCCACCCCAACCTCTATTCCACACCCTCTCAACATTCTGGCTGTGTGCACACATGGTTAAGCAACAAATATCTGCGTTTTTGTAGTTCCATTTCTGGTGAGCTTGTTTGTGCATCTGCACTTGCACTTCTGGTAAATTACATCCACCTTCTGCACATGCAAATCTAATGTACATTCAGATTCTGCCCTTGCAGCCCCAATGTGTACTTACAGATCTGATGTGTGTATCTGCCTTCTGCACATACACTTCTGATGTGTACATTCGCCTTCTGCACATACACTTCTGATGTGTACATTCGCCTTCTGCACTTATAGTTCTGGTGTGTACATTCGCCTTCTGCACATACACTTCTGATGTGTACATTCGCCTTCTGCACTTATAGTTCTGATGTGTACATTCGCCTTCTGCACATACACTTCTGATGTGCACATTCGCCTTCTGCACTTATAGTTCTGATGTGTACATTCGCCTTCTGCATCTGCAGTTCTCATATATGCCTTCGTATTCCGCGTGGAAAGTTCTGATGTGTGCATTCACCTTCTGCATTTACAGTACGTATATGTTCGTCTACTACAATCACGTTTTCTGATGTGTGTGCTTCTGCTTTCCCAATCTACACACGGTTATGGTTTGGAGCATGCTGAAAAAAAACAAATGGCATAATATAGTTTTCTATACAAGATTCTCACTCATGAAGAATTTTTTTCAGAATTACTTTATTGGTGTGAACTTGTCAAATATATTCTGCTTCAAATCACTGTTTCAAGATTCTAGATTCAACCTTCTATTGTCCACTGATAACCATTTTATTGACTGGATTTTTTCCTTTCGCTGCAAGAGAAACAACAAGATCAATTATTAAAAACAAAACAGATAAACAAACAAACAACAAATATACTGAACTCAGAAGTAAGTGCGAAAGAATTAGGGACAAAACTTGCATTCCTCTTTCATCCAAGCAACACCAAAAACGTTGATGTGGAAAATTAAACAATGTTTACAGAGTTTACAACATAAGATTAAAACATAGTACATCAAGTTTCAAACAAAAAGCATGAGTTTCACAGTCGTCTCCTTATCATCCCTCTCCCTGCATGAAGCTCCTTCATCCAAACATCCTTCACACAGTGCACAGTCCACAAAAGTGCATGCACACTACCGAGAGGTGCAAAAACTCATCAAGGTACTCACACTAGCCATGAATTATAATTCAATGTAAACAAACGGCACAGAACCCATACAGAGTGGTCAAGGCAGTTTTAAAAGAATTTTGAAGAGCAAATGCTGAGGGATAAAGATAATATTTGCACGAGTTTTTCCTTTCAAGGAGCGCAGTGTGGCTGGCCCAAATACAACTAAAAGGAACTATAAGTGCACTTGGGATAGGATACACCTCTGCCAACATTGAACGTCTGAACTAGAGCCACACCAAGATTCCGTGACTGACCACGCCGCACAACCCTTTCATTACTGTCAATGAGCAGGAAAAAGTTCTCTCTCTC
>JADBJO010000003.1:385000-387500 GCA_016801955.1 Conus betulinus | reverse complement strand
ATGCTGAAGGCATTCGCCTTTTCCTACTGGTCCAGCAGGCTCTGTGTTTCCCTTCTCCCGGGATTGGCTGTCTGGTTCGTTTTAGTGGCAAGTTATCAAGTTTGTCCACACATGGTGGTTAACGTATATACAAAGCATATATGAAGGGCAGTTGTGGGCTGACCTCGCTGAACACTGGACACGAAGGAGCTGCCATGTAGTGGTTACCTGAGATGGCAAGCCAGCCAACTGAACCGAACAATTTTCTTCGCCCGGCGGGGTATGCGCACCTGTGCAAGCGAAACCTGGACGCTGATAAAGGTGAATCTAGAGCAAACGAGGCAAGATACTGTTGCTGTCCCATCTACTTCTTTGCTGGTGTCTAAGAGAGGCGGAGGGTTTATCACCCGGTAATTTCAAATGCGCTCTGACCAGATTCCTTGGTAGCCAATGAAGGCCATGGCTATTAGCAGTCCAGATCAGATTTGAGTTGAGGACGTGGGCAAAGTTGAGGGTTGGGATAATGGGGTAGAAGGATCAAGAAAACAGGTGTCCGCAGCAGAGGTATGTGTTTTGTGAGGTGCTGTGTGTGTGTGTGTGTGTGTGTGTGTGTGTGTGTGTGTGTGTGTGTGTGTGTGCACGCGTGTGTGTGTGTGTGTGTGTGTGTGTGTGTGTGTGTGTGAGGTGTTTGTGTGTGTGTGTGTGTGTGTGTGTGTGTGTGTGTGAGTGTGTGTTTGTGTGTGTGTGTGTGTGTGTGTGTGTGTGTGTGTGTGTGTGTGTGTGTGTGAGGTGTGTGAGGTGTTGTGTGTGCGTGTGTGTGTGAGTGTGTGAGGTGTTGTGTGTGTGTGTGTGTGTGTGTGTGTGTGTGTGTGTGTGTGTGTGTGTGTGTGTGTGTGACGTGCTGTGTGTGTGTGTGTGTGTGTGTGTGTGTGTGTGTGTGTGTGTGTGTGTGTGTGTGTGTGTGAGGTGTTTTGTGTGTTGTGTGTGTGTGTGTGTGTTTGTGTGTGTTGTGTGTGTGTGTGTGTGTGTGTGTGTTTGTGTGTGTTTGTGGTGTGTGTGTGTGTGTGTAGGTTGGTAGGTAGGTAGGTGGTTGGATAGGTTTGCCGAGGGAGTGGAGGGGAGGGGGGCAAGAACGCAGAGCAACGTTTCAATGGGGCCACTTTTTTTTTTGTTTTTTTTTTTTTTTTCACGCCTTCTAATAGAAAGCAGTCGTCTACTCTCTGCCAAGATGGTGTTACTGGGAGAGAAAAATTACCTTTCACATTTCTTCTAAAAGTTAAATGTTACAGTCAGAACTCTACAAAACGTATTCCCACATTCCACTCACCCCCACCCCTTTCCCCACCCCATTTCATCGCTAACACCACTCTTCTCCCGTGCATTCATGTATGTCCAAAATTTACGGCCAGTTTTTGAGCTATGCTCTTGTCAATTTTCCCCTTACAATCAACACACACATCGGTCAGCAGAGTGCCATCGCCTGAAGCATTGTCTACCGTCTGACACAAGCAGCATCCTGAGATTTACCTCAAAACCATTACGCGATGTGGTGTTACGTGTGGACATTGCCATTAGCTACAAAAACCTCCCAAATTAACAATCAGCCTTCATGTGGATGTTTGGTGGGCTGAACCACAAACAGCATGACATAGCATAGTGAGCTATATGCTCCATTCCATCTGATTGGATTTAATGCATAAGCAGAGAAATAAACTTTGTATGCTTTGTGTTCAATCCTGATCAAGATTGGAAATGCAGGACAACTGAGGCCAAATTAGGTTTGTTTATGGGGAAAGTTGTGCACGACGACGACGAAATTATGTGAGCTTTTGAGTCATGGTGTAGTTCTCAAAGCCTTTTGGTTGTGGAGGCAGGGAACTCTCAGAGGTTCATCATGTCTGGAGTATGGCATGATGGAAGGCGGGGCCCATTCCTCTGCTTTCGCTTCCTTTAACCTGAACTGAATCAAGGTACCCATATACTACAGGGTGGACAAAGTTTTTCATGCCAAAAACATTCCAAGTAACTACTGTTCCCTTGGCACATGAATTATGTGGGAAGCTTCAAAGACGTGTGGGCGAAGATACCAGCAATAGAATCTTTGAAATAGTGCCAAGGACGAATCGATGGATGGGCAGATATGTGGACATACAGCAGACCTTGTATACTGGATGTTTCATACTTTGTTCGGACCATGTGGATGATGTTAAAGCACATCGAGGCACAGAAGGAAAAAGGTAGATCAGCCAAAAACAAGTGGAAACATAAGCCTGGGCAAACGTGATCTGAAACAAGAAATGGGGGAGGGGGGGGGTATATCCCTCAGAATATCCTATAAACAGCATGAGCCAACAGATGTTTTGACTGCCCACATCTAAAATCAGAGTTGTTTCTTCCTCTGAGACTGGTGTACCTCTCGATGCTGTTAGAAAGATCGAGCACACCTGTAAGCATGCAAGCAAACACGCACAGGCATATGTTCATCTGTATGTGTGCATATGTATGTGTGCGCATGTGTGTG
>JADBJO010000003.1:375000-382500 GCA_016801955.1 Conus betulinus | reverse complement strand
GGGGGGGGGGGAGGAATCTAGATTCAATGTGAGCAGTGTGAAAGCCAAACGTTATCAACACCAGAGGTCTCGAGGTAAGGGCGAGGGTGGAGAAGTGTGTGGGGGGGGGGGGGGGGGGGGGGGGGGGGGGGGGGGGGGAAGGAAAGGGGGGAAAGGTGGGATGATGAGGCAAAGATCAGAAATCATGAGGCGATGAGGAAGAGGAAAGGAGATGGGAGTAGTGTGTGTTTGGGGGCAGGGGGGTGGGGTGGAAGGTGGGGAGCATTGATTTAACGCCTACCTTGCGCTAAAGTGATCAAAGCTAAGTGACAAACTCGTTCATTTTCATTGTCCTATTTGTTTGTGTCTTGCCTGAAGAAGACCTAAGAGGTCGAGACGCGTCGTGTTTTTATCTTGTGACTCGTTTTCTCCACGTTTCTCTTGGCGGTTCGCAAACATTTATTTAAAATTTGTTTAGATTTCCGCCTGCAGTCGTCTCACTCTCTGCGTCCAGAACAGAATCGTTTAGATGTAGCTTAACCCCCGTAATTCTGTAAATAATTGGAAAAGACCAGCGAGATCATAAGTCTGATGAAACACGATTTGAGGGAAACATAAATCTTGGGGGGGGAATATAGCATCAGTAGGATTCGTGTGCGTTTGCCTCCATGTGTGTGTGTGTGGGGTGTGGGGGGGGGGGGGGGGGGGGGGGGGGGGGGGCGGGTGTGTGTGGGGCGTGTTGTGTGTGTGTGTGTGCGCGCGCGCGCGCGCGCGAATGTGTTTGTGTATGCATCTGTATGTGTACGTTTCTGTGTTGAGAAATGCGTGTGTGACTATTATGTAGATGAGCGTGTGATGTGAGAGTATGCGTGTGCGTGTCTACAGTTGTATTTGCATAAACTCACACCAGTGTTACTTTCTCTCCTCACTCACATTTGAAAATCACACCTACACACACAGCAGATTTACACTGGTAAACTTCAAAGACCAGACTTACATTCGTAAGCTTCATGGAGCAGATTTAGGCAGGTAAAGTTCATGGAAAATTAAAGGACCAGTTACTTACTGGTAAACTTTATGAAGCAGATTAATGCTGGAAACTGCAGACGCACTTTGGTGAACACTAAGGAACATAAATTATTTACTCGGAAAAACTGCAAGGAGAAGTTTTTAATGTAATTAATAGCGCGCCGCCAAAAAGCAAAACGTAGACAAACGAATCACAAGACAAAACACGACGCGTTTCGACCTCTTAGGTCTTCTTCAGGCAAGATACGAAACACTCACGACAACGAAAATGAACGAACAATCACTTGTCTTCATCCCACTTCAGCGCAAGATGGGCGTTGAACGTGTGCGTGTGTGTGTGTGTGTGTGTGTGTGTGTGTGTGTGTGTGTGTGTGTGTGTGTGTGTGTGTGTGTGTGCGTGTGTGCGTGCGTGCGTGCACGCGCAATGTATTTGCTTCTGTGTATGTATGTCTACGTCAGAATGCCACTCTCTTCATTAAGAATCAAATTGTATCGCTTGACAAATTCTTACACCTACTTTTCTCACGTGAACGATAACATTTACACAACAAAATATCTTAATTTCAAAGTTTAACATCACTCATGCATCACACGAAATAAACTGAACTGAATATCCCTCATTAGCGAATAGTTTTCTTTTTTTGATTTTTCAACGTACCTTTGCAACACATTTTCAATTCAGCTTCAACCCTAAACGGTGACGGCCGCCGTGGTCAACTGGACGTAAAAGACCACCAGTAGCAGCAGACACGTTTTCACGGACAGAGCGGGTCAGATCTGATTGCAGACGCCATGATCGGATCATTCGCTGACCCTGGAGTGTGGGGGGAATTAGGTTTGTCTGGCCATCAATCTGAGTCACTGGGTGAAGCCGAGGAGAGGGTCAACAGAGGACGGGAGAAGAGAGAGAGAAGGAAGGGGGGGAAAGGGAGAGGAGAAAGAGGAAGGGGAAATGGAAGGGATGGGAGAGAAGGGAAAAGGGGGAAAAGGATGGAAGGAGGCAGGGATGAGAAGAAACGTGTGTAACATTGGGCAGACAGACAGAGAAAAAACAGACAGACAGACAGAAAACAGACAGACAGACAGAGAGAAACAGACAGACAGAAAGAAACAGACAGTCAGACAGACAGAAACAGACAGAGAGAAGCAGACAGACAGAGAGAAACAGACAGACAGACAGACAAACAAACAGACAGACGGAGAGAAACAGACAGAAAGACAGAAACAGACTGACAGATGCAGGCAGAGGTAGACAGACACAGACTGAGGTAGAAGGCAGAGAAAGAGAAAAGAGAAAGACGGCAGAGCGAGGAGACGGGAAGAGGGTCAGATAGTGAGATGGTGTGAACAGAAATTTATAATCCCTCTAAGTATATACAACATCCTGTATATTTCCATCGTTTTCGCTCCACATAAATCTCTTTTGCACAGAATACTTGTTTCGTCAAACGTGTCAGAGTTCTTTATTTTTGAGGCAATGTTATTCTCCAATTTTCGTTATATATACATGTGTGTGTGTGTGTGTGTGTGTGTGTGTGTGTGTGTGTGGTGTGTGTGTGTGTGTGTGTGTGTGTGTGTGCTGTCTGTGTGTTCTCTACATATGTATGAACCTTCTTTCTCTCTTTTTTTTTTCTCTCTCTCTCTCTCTCTCTCTCTCTCTCTCTCTCTCTCTTAGACATGCATGCAAACATAATTATGCGTGGTCACGCACATGTGACCACTCACAGACACATGAATACACATATGCGCGCACACATACATTATGTACACTCAAGCTCACACACACACACACACACACACACACACACACACACACACACACACATATCTGCCAACACATAATAAACCCGGCAAATTCAATTCCCAGTCAGCCTGCGGAGCCACTTGGCCACAGACTCCATGGCTACGCCAGCCAGGAGCAGACAATTCATCTCGCCTCAGACAACATCGTGACATACTGCAGAACAGACAATTCGGTGACGATAGGCCACAAAGCACATTAAAAATGCCGCTGGAATCGGTAGTTAACAATGACGAACACGGCCAACAACTCTCGCTTCTAAACAAACCGAGGGTGCAGAACTCCAACCCAGCAACGATTGACGTTCCCCACATGCATGCGCACACACATTTGAAATACTTGAATGCCGCATCAAAGCCGAGTTATCGCCCAGACAGTCTACAGTGCTCGCTGGACTGGATTCCATTATGATTTTACCCTAACGTATGCACTAATCTGCTAACAGCCGTGAAGGTATTGAAGTCTGAAGCTTACCTTTGGATTCAACTTATCCACTACAGACCACGTGCAAGGTGTAATCCTCCCAGGAAAGAGGGGTTCAGGGACTTAACCTCCCTGACTCCACAACAACGACAACAATGTGAGAGAGGGGCAGCAAAAATAACAAATGTTGTGCTGGGTGCCTACAACATTTAAACTCGGTACCTCTGACTGCGATCTCAGTACTTTATTTTTTTCAAATTATGTAATGCTCTTTGTCTCTTTATCTTTCAGCACACTATGATTAGACATGATCTGCTTGTGGACCATAGTCTGTGGCCTCCTTTAGACTTATAACACATAGACAATTCTAGATGTTGTCCCATCACCATCTGCTTGAAAAGAAGGCCTGTATGGATGAGACTCATACATCTAGCATGTGTTCTTCATGAAAAGAATGAAAGAATGAGAAAAATTGTAAGAAACTGATTCTGGTCGAATGATTGAATGACACAGGAAATGACTAAATGTACCTCAGCTGGGCTGTAAGCAACATCACTGTTACTGACTGAATATAGCATAAGCTATTCTCAGTTAAGTCCGATGGATCTCGTGACAGACGTTTGAGCACACTTTCTGTCGTCAGCTACATCAGCTCAGGCCCGTCGTGACTGAAGTTTGTGCACAGGTCTCTGTGTTTGATGTATTGCAATAGTGAGCGAAGGAGGTGGAGGATGGGGTGAAAGTGGGATGGGTTAGCGTGTTTGATCAACAGACACTCCTCTTCCCCTGAATCCTTCGTTCTGCCGTCTTTCCCCCATCACACCCCATATTCATGTTTCCAGCTGCCTGCCTAGCATGGTAAGACCCCCCCCCCCCCCCTTTTCTGTGCCCTTACACCCCTCTCCTCTTCCCTCTACTGTTTCCTCACGGCTAGCTTCCCGTCCTCTGCTCGCCCCTCTCTCCTCTCAGCTGAAAGTCACCCCCCCCCCCCCCCTGTTTTGACATTGCATCTATTCTGGTCAGCAAATTCGTTTGTTTTTTTGGCGGCAAAAAAGCGTATAACGTATGCACGCGCACATGCATGCACTGTTTATCATAAAAGAAGCAAGTTCCACACTCTTATCAATTTTCCAACATGGCTGGCTGGTTAGCCGAGACCAAACGGGAAACAATCTTGGCTGTCCACGCCACAAGTGTCCTGACCTTTGCACGCTGATTAGAGCGTTGACACCCCCTTGATGTACTGCTCTATTTTCGGCCCTCCATATTTGCCCATCAATTTCCCCGTGATAGCACTTTCTAATGCAGCGTGTCCCAGTTTGTACAGAGTACAGCTTTGCCGCGTTTGGGGAAAGCAATGTGTGTCCATCATCCAAACTTCTGAGAACCTTCTGGAATCTTTAGCATGTATATAACAAACTGAACTTGCATGAACTCTCTGTGTGTGTGTGTGTGTGTGTGTGTGTGTGTGTGTGTGTGTGTGTGTGTGTGTGTGTGTGTGTGTTTGAGCATTCCCCTGGCGAGACTTGCACGCTTTCGTGGATGTACTGTGGGGTAACACTACACTGTCCGCACTGACGCGCATTCATAAATGTATTCTGATACTCCCACCCCAGCCTCTATCTCACACCCTCCATTATTCTGGCTGTGTGCACCTAGTGAAGCAAGTGACATATCCATTTCCGTGTTCGCATTTTTAGTGTGTGTGTTCACCCATCTACACTTGAATATCTGGAAAGTGCATTCCATTCACCTTAGGTACTTGCAATTCTGATGATGTGTGCATTTGCCTTCCGCTCTTATAGTTCTGATGTATTGGTTCGTCATCTGAATAACAAAAACATCGTAACATTTCATCAAATCATACAGTCCTGGTGACACTGGAAAGAACAATTCTTTGTGCTTTTCAAATGATGTGGACTGCATTCAGACCTATGAGAATGTTTTCTTTGCGACAAACTAACTCCACTGACCATGCAGGACCCTTTCACGACTGTCAGTAAAGAGGGAAAGGTTCACACACACACACACACACACACACACACTCTCTCTCTCTCTCTCTCTCTCTCTCTCTCTCTCTCTCTCTCTCTCTCTCTCTCTCTCTCTCTCTCTCTCTCTCTCTCTCTCTCACACACACACACACACACACACACACACACACACACACACACACACAGGCTCTGGAAGAAGAACTGTACTTGTACTCGTAAAAGTTCAATGAAAGAACTAGATGTATGAGATTTGCGGCCTATGGGGCAGCTGATGTTCCTCACAAAGCCTGCCCCGTTTCTGTCATAGAATCTTTCCTCGTTGCGTATCTAACGAGAACGAGAGTGATGGATTAAAGGACAGGGAGGGATGAGTGTCCTGTTTTTCCACCATATATGAAGAAAAATTTCGCACACTGTGAATCTTACCAATTCACTGACATTAATAAATCCAGTACCTAACCCCCTTTCCTTGTCCTGTTACATTTACTCATAAGTTGTAGACAAAAGGTCTGTTTTCTTTCTGGTTTTCAATATGTAAACACTTAATCAACTGCTTCTACAGTTTTGTTAAATTTTACTGAAAAAGCATTGCCTGAAGCGAACTGCATATCAATGTTTTGAAAATCAACTTTTCAGTCCTCCTCTTCTTGATGTCTGCATTGTTTCTTAAATCTGTAAACCTCCAAGTTTGTGGCTGCCTGCTTGCCTTAATCGGTAAAGGCATCGAGACGGCAAAAAAAACGTTTAGGCATATACCGGCCAGGGCTTAAATGTCTGAGCCTAGCTGTATCAGCGATTGCAGGAGAAACACTATAGAATTGTATATGTGGCGGGGGATAATCTCATTTCTAAAACGTACTGATGTCACATTGGCTAACACTCGCAATAAATCAAAACACGTTTGAATTTTTGTTAATCGGCTGTGAACAGCTGACAAATTTGTGAATCAGCAAATACCAAGCAAACAAACATTCAGACAATTTCGTAAATACTTGTGGCTGTGAAATATGTACAAACACACAAGCTGCAATGAAAAAGAAGAAGACGCACAGTAAGCACTTCAGTTTTCTCATTTCTTAGTTCTGTAATAAGACAAACCAGAGAGACAATGCCTATCTGACTTGCATGAGATGAACACACACCGCTGAAGAAAATAAGGGTACAGCGGATGGGACAGAGACATCTGGCGAAACAGACAGCCAAGTAGATCCAATTCCAACAGCGACAATTTTGTAGAACGGTTGTTGCGAAACTATCCGGGCCCTGGAGAAGAAATCAAAGAACAGCTATTTCCACATGATTGACCACATAAACCTTTTGGGTTGGGTCGTTTGTCCAATATGCACGTAGCAATAATGCTTGGGAACAGGAAACCTTCACCATTATTTCTATGCTCCGCAGAAGAAACCTGACAAGCCAGCTGAAAATAAGAGGGCTCTGTCATAAATTCTACCGTGTGCAACCGTGCACTTGACTGACTGTCCTTGTTCTGGTCTTTGTCCTTGTTTCATTCTGATATATTATACATAAAAGCAGCTCCTAATAACTTTAAAACTATTTTGTGAAAAATCAACATCGACTGAGTGCCTGCTTCCAGCTAGTGCTTGGTAGGTCAGTTAGCGCCTAAACAGATGATCCAAATCGAGTTGCTGATGAAATATTTCACATAATGTGGGATAATCCCAAAGGAAAAGAAAACTAAAAAAAAATAAAGAAGAAGTAAGTGCCCCTCTGGCGTATTTATATCTACAGTTATGCCAGTCTTCTTATTGTTGGTACGTCCGCAACAAGAAGCATACTGACACATCCATGCTAGTCAGCACTGTAAGGGTGTCGCAGACGGCATCACGAGTTTTCACATGGTAAGAGGTTATGTCTACCACCATCTAACAGCCAACACTGCCACCTCCCCTTCCTCTCCCCCCCGTCACCCCCTATTCCCTTTCCAACCCTGTCCCTCCGTCTTCCTCTCTACTCTCATTCTACCTTTTAACACGCATGCGCATTAAAATCACAGAGAAAGAGAGAGAGAGAGAGAGAGAGAGAGAGAGAGAGAGAGAGAGAGAGAGGGAGAGAGGGAGGGGAGGGAGGAAAGAGAGAAAGAGAGAGAGAGAGAGAGAGAGAGAGAGAGAGAGAGAGGAGGAGAGGAGGGAGATCAAAACATTTAGAAATGGTTAAGGAGGTGTGTGAGTTTACAGCGAGTGGAAAAGGAATGGGGTGAGCAGCGGAGGTCAAAAAGGCCTGGGAGAATGACCAAGTGAAAGACGAGGCATCAAA
>JADBJO010000003.1:350000-357500 GCA_016801955.1 Conus betulinus | reverse complement strand
ATTTTTACAAGATTTATAGGAGATAAAGTTTCAACAGAAAACGAGTTAGTACGGCCTGACATGCCGGGTCTCTCTCTCTCTCTCTCTCTCTCTCTCTCTCTCTCTCTCTCTCTCTCTCTCTCTCTCTCTCTCTCTCTCTCTCTGCGTGTCTGTAAGTTTATATGTGCGTGTGTAAGTGTATGTGTTGTGAATGTGTCTGTCTGTCTGTCTGTCTGTATTTGTATGTATTTGCGTGTGTGTGTTTTGGCACACGCGTGTACGTATATGTGTGCGTTTGTTTGTGTCTGCGTGTGTACATGATTATGATTATGCGTATGTGGTTGTTCGTGAGTGTGTGTGTGTCTGTGTGTGTGTATGTGTGTGTGTGTGTGTATGTGCGTGCGCGCGCGCGTGTGTGTGTGTATGTACGCGCGTGTTTGCACACAAGTGTATGGGTTTATGTGTAATTTGGGGTGTTTGACTGTGATTGTGCATGCTAGCGTGCAAGCAACAATGTAAGTGAGTGTTTCACGAGTGTGTGTGTGTGTGTGCGTGTGTGTGTGTGTGTGTGTGTGTGTGTGTGTGTGGTGTGTGTGTGTGTGTGTGTGTGTGTGTGTGTGTGTGAAAAAATGAAATTAGACTCTGTAGGGAAAAAGTGACGCTGGCTTAATGGAGGGTTTCTAATAGTGTCCAATGTCCGGTAAGACAAAATTGTAATATCAGCAGAAGAGACGGTAAATAGCAGTATCGGCAGGGAGAGAGTGTCGTCTTAACTGAACAGAAATCAAGCAACTACCTTCAAACAATAGCGTTTTTTTTTAACGCAGGATGAAAATCACTATCAGTAGAATTAAAAACAGTGCGATTTGAAGGAAGGGTACAACTTAGCAGGCGGAAAGGGGAAAGCGCGCTACTGGTTGAACAGACCCTGAAAATTGACATTAGTATGGAGAACACGTTGTGCTGGCATACAGAAAATTAAGCTGATAGGGAGGAAAGTGTTAGTGTTGGTTGAACTGAAGACAGAATACCGAATCTGAAAAGAGGAAGTGAGGTGCTAGTTTGAGTGAGTCAAAAGCAGCAGGCCTGTCTGATCGAGATATCCCTGATCGGGGCAAAGTGTCGTGCTAGTTGACGATGAGATTAAAAACTAGCATCTGATCAGGGGTAAGTGGAGTGGTCATTGAAAGGAGGGTGAAAATTAGTATCGGTGGAAAAGAATTTGCGCTGGCTGGCTGAATGGAGAACAAATATTCACATCCAGGTGGGAGTGAAAATAGCGCTGGTTCTACGGAAGCTGAAACCTGATATCGGTGGATAAAGAGGTAGCATTGATAGAACGGTAAGTGAAAATTAGTAGTGGCAGAAAATATGCAATGCTAGCAGAATGAAGAGTAAACAGTATGCGTAGGATTACAGCGTTGTGCTAGTTTAGCAATATGTAAAATTAATATCAAGAGAAACAAGATGTTGCCGATTGAAGGAAGGGTAAAAATTAGTTTCCAGTAAATAAAAAAGCATGCTTAGATGCTTTGAGTTGCTTGAGTTGCACAGAGTTGAACAGGCGGGAAAAAATAGTACCGACTGTGTGTTTGGGGGGGGGGGGGGGGGGAGGGGGGGGAGTGACCCTATCTAAGTGGATAACAAGAAAAAAAAAGCACACTGCTAATCGAACGAAGATAAATACCAGTATCTTGTAGGAAAAAACAGAGAGCTGGTTGAATGGAGAATAAAGAATGAGTATCTGGAAGGGAAGAAGAATAGTTCCGTTGGAACGTGAGGTGGGAGGGGTGGGGAGTGAAAATTAGTAGTCTTCGGTTGGGGAACAGTGTGACACTGGTTGAAAAGGGGAATAAAGATTAATAGTGGTGGTGGGCCTAACAGCAATATATTGGTTGAACGGAGAGCACAGCTTCAGTATCCAGCCGAAGGAAAACTGTAGCACTGATTGATCGGACGAAAATAACTGGAAAGAGGTTTGACGGAAAGATGTAGTCTTGGATTCACTGAGGGGTAGAAGAAAAACGAAAGGCTGGGTTGAGTACTGGGTAAAACTTAGTAACCGTTAGGAGAAAAAGTGGGAGGGTGGGGGGTGGAGAGGAGGAAAGGACCAGGAGGGAGGATTGATGGAACAGCGGGGGTAATCTGAGGGTGCCGCGATAGAGATATTGATTACGTCTTGCCTCGAGGAAGATCGATCACTTCTGGTACCCATCACACCACCATGGTCCTGGGAGACTGAAAGATGTCAGGGGGAGGGGTGAAACTTGGGGTGGGGGAGCTGAACAAGGAGCGAGAGAGAGGACACAGAGAGAGACAGAGAGAGACAGAGAGAGAGAGAGAGAGAGAGAGAGAGAGAGAGAGAGAGAAACAGACAGACAGACAGACAGACAGATAGAAGAAAAAAGAAAGAGGAGGAGGAGAAAAGAAAAAGAAGATTTTTGGTCCGTGCAGTTTACTTTGTAACCAGTCTGATCACCTCAACAACATTGGACCCCTACCATCCCCCTTCCCTCCTCTCCCCATACCCCAAGCCTCCTTTCTCCATACCTCCCCTCGCTCCTAGAACTGACCTACATTTGTGTGCGCGTACACGCACGCTCGCGCGCGCACTCACACACTCACACACACACACGCGCGCGCGCGCGCATGCAGTCAATCGATCAAGAGAGACAGAGAGAGAGAGAGAGAGAGAGAGAGAGGGGGGTGATTTGTTGAACTACCTAACCATATTTAGTTTCTATATAAAAACATTTATAGGCGAGAGGATCCACACAAAAAAAATTCAAGAGGTCAAAAAATGTCTAAGATGGCCATTGTAAGCACCTTTCCAGATTATTAATATTTCACCTTCCTATCCCTCGTTACAGAGGCTGATGCTCGTCTGTGTTAGAAAAAAAAATCAGACGGACTCTCGGAAGAGGTCAGACTTCCACCGAGGTCAAACGAATCTTGGATCCATCCATTGCGTTAGGCCATGTGCGAATCTTCTTTTTTTATCCGACCAGGTTTAGTCATTGTCAGCATAGACTAAAGGGATTTAATTCCGGGGTTTTTTTCTTGAAGAGTACATGCAAAATACAAGACATTATACCCCTGAAAAGTTTTAATATGCTGTGAGCATAGATCACTTTGTGACAGTTTGCAATTCCTGGAATTAACTTCAAAGTTGGCAAAAAGAATGGGAAATCTCTCGCTCTCACTCCCCCCCCCCTCTCTCGCTCTCCCCCCCCCCCCCCCCCCCCCCCACCCCCCATCACAAACCACGCTGCTTTTCAGTTTTTTTAAGCATAGCAATCCCAAAAATAGACGGATGTATTAGTCCAACACACTATCGGATTTCACTCGACTGGAAGGTGCATATAACGGAATAGCGTGTGAAACCACGATTATTCAGCATGGTGTGATCACAAGAAGAAACCAAAAAGCTAATTACACAGGTGACAGGACAGGGGAGCTTTGAAGGACGGCCGCGTGTGGCGAGACCAGGCACGTGACAGACAACGCAAGAGTCGGTGATACCTATCGAACAACCTGTCCGCGCTTTGGTGTGTCCACTGGTGGGATTACTGGTCTGTTCAATGGTAAACCAAAACAGGAATCAGGGCATGGGAACACTGGGGAAAGTGGGGTCAGGTTTGTCGGTGGAGAGCTGGCAAAAGAACCTGAGGAGTGAGATGACAGCCAGCCAATTGATAACAGCGACATAATCAGCAGAAAGCAGATCTTTTCTTCGGCAACTGAAGCACACACATTTCCAAGGGAGCTGGAACATTTTTCCCTCCACCGTATCTTCTATTCTCTGTCTGTGAAAATTTTTTTTACGAAGCTGCTTATCCATCATCCCTTCCCCTTCGTTCATGACACCCCAGCTTCCATCCTGCTCACTCCTTCTTTCCTAACCAGGACGTGAGCACCAGGCTTACACTTCAGGAGTGGGTTTTTCTTTTAATCTGAGATGTTAAGAGTCCAGCACGTTTTCTCCTTTCTTCCCTGCGTTACTCAACTGGCTGCCCCCAAGGGAGTCTTCTACTCCCCACCTGTCTTCGTTCTTTGCATGAGCAAAGTGACGATGATTCACCTCTGTAGGCCAAATACTCTGATGATACTACCTAGGACGATCATAGGACGATCAGACTGGATTTTATTTAGGAAAGAAGCGAGGATTGTAAGTTGGTTTAAAAGCAACTTACTTTGATTTAAATGTCATCTACACATGTTGGTTACTTGGGATTAGAAAATCTCCTGTTGTAACCCTAGGCATTTAAATCATTGGTGAGAAAATAGAGCATGTGAACTATCATAGAAAAGACAGTTAAGACTCATGCCCTTGTAGACTGTATTTCACAAGTGTCAGATATGCCGCGTTACCTCAGGAAACCGAAACCTTTTCAAATAGATACTGCTTTTCCAATCGTTACTGTTATTTTATAACTGACATTTTCACTATTTTTATACTTGACATTTTCAGGAATCTGCCTGATGTGGCCAGTTGAGAGATCAGCACAAGAATGTTCCGGGTGAAACTGTAAACTTATATAACAAGACTTTAGTGAGAAGCAAGAAAGTGAATCGGTGGTGCAAAGAGAGGTGACAGGCAGATACGAATGCAGTTGATGACACCCATGTCCCCGTGGAATTCCGAGGAATGCTCAGAATGCTGGGCTTTACTAATCTCTTCATTGAAAATCAGTAAAGGAGATTTCTCTTTGCTCCCACGATCCGGCAAAATCGAATTGGCGTGAACCCAACTGTAATGTGTGGAACAGGGAATGAGTGGGTGTGTCTTCTGTGATAAACACAAGAAAAGAGCTATATAAATTGTGTGTGTCTGTGTGTCTGTGTGTGTGTGTATGTGCGTGTGCGCGCGTGTGTGTGTGTGTGTGTGTGTATGTTATGTGTGTGTGTACATGTGTGTGCGCCTGTGCACGCGCGCGCGTGTGTGTGTGTGTATGTGAGTGTGTGTGTGTGTGTGTGTGTGTGTGTGTGTGTGTGTGTGTGTGTGTGTGTGCATGTGTGTGCGTGTGCATGTTTGTTTTACGTGTGTGCGTGTGTGTGTGCATTCATGGTGGGGTTTACACGTGCATGATTGCTATGCTATTTTAATCTCTCTCTCTCTCTCTCTCTCTCTCTCTCTCTCTCTCTCTCTCTCTCTCAAAAATCGCTTTTAAAATTCAGTCATCACAGCTAAATCCACGAGCTAATGCTGTTACTTAAATGCAACGTCTGGTAGCTTGTGTGAATATTCTGTTGTGCTTTACACGGTCAATATTCCCTCTCTCTCTCTCTCTCTCTCTCTCTCTCTCACACACACACACACACACACACACACACACACACACACACACACACACACACACAATCTCTGTCCCTTCCCTTCTCCCTCCCTCCCACATTTCGTTCCTCTAAATGTTTATTATATTGTTCATTGTGAAGCGTTATGTATTCATTGTCATCTCAATATTGTTAGGCAGTTTTGTACGATGTTTTTCTGTCATAAATTTGTTGATAGCTTTTTTTTGTTGTTGATAGCTTTTTTGTTTTGTTTGTTTGTTTAAGGGCTGGATCCAAACAAAACAAAATGCCACTGGCTTCCTTTTCCTCAATAAATAACATTTTGCTCTCTCTCTCTCTCTCTCTCTCTCTCTCTCTCTCTCTCTCTCTCTCTCTCTCTCTCGTAAATCACGTTTTTTCTGAGTGTTTTTTTTAAAACGTTGCCGGCCAAAATTTGAAATCTGATGTCACCTAAACCATGCGAGTGGATTCCATTCAACTGGACGGTGCATGCAAAAGAGTAGCGTGTCAGGCCACGATTATTCAACACGGCGCGGTTACAGTCAGACATGAAGAAGAAGCTAATTACACACGTGACGGGAGAGGGGAGGTCTGAAGGACGACTGAGTGTGGTAAAGACCAGACACGTGACAGACAACGCAGCTGCCGGTGGTACCTATCGAACATCCTGTCGGCGCTTCGGTGTTTTCCCGCGTCGATTATTCGTCTTTCTGTCGGTAAAACCAGACAGGACGCAGGGCGGGGGGACCTGGGGAAGGGTGGGATTACATTGGTGGTGGGAGAGGCTGGTAGGAGAAGCACAGTAGCCAGATGATGGACGGCCATTTTTTTTTTTTTTTTTCTGTTCTGCGTGCGCAGGCTGATACACCTGCGGACACTGCCTGTATAGACAAGCAGTGAAGTTTCGTGTGTATGACCGTTTTTATCCCGCCATTAAGGCAGCCATACTCCATCTTCGAGGAAGGTGCATGCTATGTGTAACATGTCATCCATACCAACGGCCAAACTGGCCTTCTCTTCCGAACGTTTGTGATGGGATTTTACCGCGTGTGCAAGATGTGCGTGCGTTCACACACGGAACCTCGGGTTATAGTCTCATTCGAAGGACTGTATGGGGGATGGAGTCAGAACCAATTTTAACTCCGAGGGGAAAAATCCCCCTGTACCGAAATTCGAACACGCAACCCCAGGATCACAAGTCTCTACCAACTGAGCTATTCCGGCCCCCTAGACAGCCAATCAATAACGGCAGTGTGATCAGCAAACAGTAGATCTTGTCTTGGGGAACTGAAGCATACACTTCCCAGGCGAGCAGAACCTTTTTTTGTTTCCCTGTCACTGAAATTTTCACAAAGCCGCTTATGCACATCCCCCATGCCCCAATTCCAGCCCCAATCCCCTCCAAACTTCGATCATGGCACCCCAGCCTCTATCTCCCTCATCTCCTCTTTCCTGACAAGAACCTGAGTGCCACGCATGCATTTTGGAAGCGGGAATTTCTGTGTGAGCCGTTAGATTGCAAACTAGTTTTTTTTTTTCTTTTCTCTGTGTGTCTCCACTGGTTACGCCCAAATCGTTCTACCACCACCACCACCTCCTCCTCCCTCCCTCCATTCCCCCTCCCCCCCGTGTCTTCGACCTTTGGCATAATGGCGATGATTCAGCTCTGTCAGCTTTACACTCTGATGATACAACTTAGGAAGATCATTCTCAAGTTCAGACGCCTTTATATTTCAGAAACAGAAGACTGCAACTTGGTTTGAGGAAAGCTATGGGTTACTGGTATTGTAAAATCTCCTGTTGTAACCCTAGATATTTAAATCAATGGCGAAGAAAGACAGAGCATATGAGTGAGTACACTCTTAGGGGCTGTCACAAGCAATAGAGTTCCTGTCCTTGCGCTTGCAGATTTCAATTCACAAGAAATGTCAGATATGTTGCATTACCTCAGAAAGCAATCGTCTTCCCAAGTAAGTACTGCTTTTCCTAACTTTACTGTTCAAATATTGAACTCGTTCTGACTTTTTTTCTGTTATCTGTTTGGTGTGGCTGATTAAGACAACAGCACTCGTATGTTGGGATAAACATGTGAATTTATGAGAGATTCTGGTGGGGAGCGAAAATGCAAATCAGTTGTGTAAAAACTCCTGAGGAGAGAGAAAGGCCAAAACAAAACAACAGCAATTGATGAGATCCATATCTTGATAGAATAGTGTGGGACACAGA
>JADBJO010000003.1:337500-347500 GCA_016801955.1 Conus betulinus | reverse complement strand
TTGTTGTCGTCGTTGTGTTGTTGTTGTCGTTGTTGTTGTTGTTGTCGTCATTGTTGTTGTCGAGGGTCTGTGTGTGTGTGTGTGTGTGTGTGTGTGTGTTTGTAGCAAACAGACAAAAGGCAGACGATTCGTACGTCATTATAACGATGACTTCACACAAATGTATAACGATGACTTCTCTCTCTCTCTCCTCTCTCTCTCTCTCTCTCTCTCTCTCTCTCTCTCTCTCTCTCTCTCTCTCTCTTGATCACTTTTTAATTCAAAATCATTTCTGCTAGAGCCAAGGTAATAATGCTGTAACCTAAATGCAACATCAAATAGCTTGTGTGAATCATTTATTTCTCCTTTACTCAATTCATTCATTCATTCTCTCTCTCTCTCTCTCTCTCTCTCTCTCTCTCTCCTCTCTCTCTCTCTCTCTCTCTCTGTGTGTGTGTGTGTGTGTGTGTGTGTGTGTGTGTGTGTGTGTGTGTGTGTGTGTGTGTGCGCGCCTCCCCCCACCCCCCACTTTCCTCTCCCTTTTCTATCGTAGATCACGGTTTTCTCTCAGTTTCTTTTAAAACGTTACAGCCCCGAAACGTGCATCTGACAGATCCCCTTTAACACGCCATCGGATTTCATTCTTTACGACGAGAAAAGAACAAGCTAGTCACACACGTGACAGGAGAGGGGAGGAGGTCTGATGGATGGCCGAGTGTGGCGAGACCAGACACGTGACAGCCAACGTAGGGGTCGGTGAGATCTGTCAAACAACCTGTCCGCGCTTCGGTGTTTCCGCACGTCGACTCTCTTTGCCTGTCTGTCGGTAAACGGAGACAGGGTGCATGGCGGAGGAAGCTGGGGAAGGTGGGGGTCAGATGTGGTGGTGGAGGGACCGACAGAAGAAGCAGTGGACTGAGGTGATAGACAATATCAGCCAGTCAATATCAACAGCGTGATCAGCAAACAGAAGATCCTTTTTCTCAACAACTGAAGCACGAACGTCCGAGCGAGCAGAAACCCTTTTTTTCCTTCACCCTATTTTCCATTCCCTGTCGTTGAATTTTTTCACATAAGCTGCTTTATCTATCACTCCATCCCCCACGTCTCCACCTTCATCCTTCATCCCCACTCCCCTTCAACTGTTTCAGAATACTGCAGCTCCCATCTCGCTTGTCCATCTCTTTTCGCCAGGACGTGAGCGCCAGGCTTACACTTCGGAACCGGGATTTTTCTGCGTGAACTGTTGAGATTCCAAAACGTGCCTTTCCTTTTCTTTGTGTCTCTGCTGGCTGCTCCCAATGCGTTGCCTTGCCCCCTGGTATCTTCGTTCTTTTCATGGACATAATGGCAACGATTCAGCACCGTCAGCCTAATCCTCTGATGCCGTAGCTTAAGACGATCGTTCTGTTCCTCAGACTCGGTTTTATTTTAGAAAAAAAAGAGTGGATTGCAACTTGGTTTGAGGAAGAGCACTTTGATTTCAATGTCACTCAGACATATGGGTTGCTGGTATTGAAAAATTCATGTTATAAGTCCAGATATTTTTAATTAATGCTGAGAAAGTATTCCAGATATTTTGACTACTGCTGAGAAAGTAGCGTTTTGAACTACCAACACTCAATACGCATGCTGCAAATTTTCAGTTCATTCATACCAGTTTTGCAAAGCAAAACAAAAACACAGGCCTTCTGTACAGCTGTAGAGAGAAAATAGAGAATGTCAGAGAACGTAAGTTCCCAGGAGCTGTTACAGACAATAGTGCTGCTGTACTTACGTCTGTAGATATCATTTCACAAGACGTGTCAGATATGCTGCATTACCTTCTTACAACTAAACCACTACTCTTCCCAAACTCTACAGTCAAATTTTCAAATTCGTACTAAATTTTCCATTCTTTTCCATTGATCTCCTTTTTCCGTGGCAGACAGCCTGCACAGTATAAGAACGTCCAAGAAAAGAACGTGAATTCATGTGAAGCAAGAGAGTGAATCGGTTGTGCAAAGAGCCAAAGGAGCTAAAGGCAGATCAAATAGCGACTGATGAGACCCACGTCCTCGTGGACTAGCCAGCAATACTGAGGCCCCGCAAAACCGGTGGGCGTCAACGATCTGTTCGTTGCCAATCGGTGTGGGAGATTACTCTTTCCCTCTCTGCTCTGGGGAAATCGAACATGCGTGAATCCGACTATAATGTGCGGAAGAGGCTGTGTGAGTGAGTATGTCTGCCTGATATAGATGGAAAGCGAGCCATATAGATTTTAGTGTTGGGTGTGTGTGCGTGCGCGTGCGTGCGTGCGTGCGTGCGTGCGTGCGTGCGTGTATGCGTGTGTGTGTGTCTGTCTGTCTGTCTGTCTGTCTGTGTCATTGTGAATAATTTCTATTTCATTGTGTAGAGAAATGGATAAAGAGATAAATACATAGATAGATACACAGTCATAAAGAACGAAAGACAGACAAAAAGAAAGACAAAATAGGCAGATAGTAGACACATAGACAGACAGATAGATAAATAGATAGGCAGACAGACAGATAGATAGATGTCTTGTGTGTAACATATACAAACAGATAGACGCAGAGAGATAGATCGATGGATAAATAGATAGATAAATAGATGGGTAGATAGATTGATTGATTGCTTTAATGATTGATTAACGGACTGATCGATTGGTTGATGCAAAGGTTCAGTGATTCTCAGTAATTCAGAACCAAATTTGGTTGCTGAATTGACTTATCTATTTTTTTTTTCAATTACATAAAGACATGTTCTTGGACAATAACTGAACAAGAAAACTCTGTGTGTGTGTGTGTGTGTGTGTGTGTGTGTGTGTGTTGTGTGTGTGTGTGTGTGTGTGTGTGTGTGTTTTGCATGATTACAATTGAGAGAAAGAAGGAAGAGGGCAGTAGGAAGGAAGAGAGACATTTATATAGTATATTACGACGCTTCCTTGTAATCTAATATATAATTCAGTTCTGACTATACTTAGTTACCGTTTGGATAATCAAATAAGGACAGGGTCTTGCAAAATCAGTGAACCTGAAAGCAGTTTGGAATGCGTGTGTGCGCGCGTGTATACGTATGTGTTGTGTGTGTTGTGTGCGTGTGTGTGTGTGTGTGTGTGTGTGTGTGTGTGTGTTGTTGTGTTGCGTGTGCGTGTGCGTGTGTGTGTGTGTAAGTTCTACAGTGCCATGTGGCGAGACACACAGCAAAAAAACGTCACATCCAGTTCTCACGCAAGGTGTTTTAACTTCAGTAGTGCCCCCTATGCTCTTCACGAACTGAAAAAGAGGGATAATTCTCTGCAAACTACATCACTGGTCACGAAAGATGATGATTTTTTTTTTTTTAAAAAAAGAATTTGAATAACCGAACACACGAAATAAAGTTTAAGCCCTCCTGTATAATACGGGTGTGAGCTCAACAACGCTTTTAGACAACCAATCATAATGCTGTGCACAAAACTCTGCAGTTGATCGTCGTGTAATCAGTTATTTACTTTCAACCATTTTTGTATCCCGTATCACATTTAGGCACAAGCATTTGACAGCAGACCTGAACGCCATGTGCGGACATGGTTCACTTGACACAAATCAACACTTTCCACGTGACCTGACCGGGACGTAAATGGAATCTGATTGTGATGCTTTAATTCCAGCATTTCCCTTTGGATTTATACGAGAGGTCGTGGTAAGTGCACAATTCTAGCGTGTTGAGAAAAGTATTACAATCTCTTCTGTCGGCTAGGCTATAAAACTATATGATTTTATCTCGAGTTTCCTTTTTTTTTTTTTTTTTTTTTCAAAATCCCGACATCATCTAGATGAAGAGACTGAAATGTTTGCTAGATTACTGAATATATATGGCAGACGACAAAGCCTACAAAAAAAGAAAACGTGTCTAAGTCAGATCGATAGACTTTCATCGATGAAGATTCCACGTAACACGTAGGCGGTCAGACCAACGTTATTCCAGCTTTGTACTCACAGAATAATAAACATAAGAAGCTTGGCAGATGTCTGTAAGTACAAGGGAAGAAAGGAGGGGGGTGGGGCTGTGGAAAGAGTAGGGGAAGGAGGAACAGAAAAGGGGAGAACCAGTAAAGGCTGTGTCTCTTGTGGCAAAGAATTTACTCTCTCTCTCTCTCTCTCTCTCTCTCTCTCTCTCTCTCTCTCTCTCTCTTTCTATATATATATATATATACAAACACCCGCACGCGCCACACACACACACACACACACACACACACACACACACACACACACACACGTGCGCAGGCTCGCACGCAGGCACGTTTGCGCACAATGATAGAATGAGAGAGAAAAGAGGGATAATTAAAAGGAAACAACAGATGCACAAACTAGCGAGAAACAGACTGACTAACCTACAGAGTGAAAAAAAGAAAGAAAGACACGCAGGCAGGCAGACAGGCAGGCAGAAGGATTTAAAGTCTGGTCAGTGAGGGACAGGCAGACAGACAGGCAGGCAGACAGACAGACAGACAAAGAGACAGAAAGAAACAGAGACAGAGAGGAGAGAGAGAGAGAGAGACAGAGACAGACAGACAAAAAGACAGAAAGAAACAGAGAGAGAGTGAGAGAGAGACACAGAGACAGAGAGACAACAGACAGATAAAGAGACAGAAAGAAACAGAGAGAGAGAGTGAGAGAGAGAGACAGACAGAGACAGACAGGCAGGCACACAGAGAGACAGTAAAAAGTAACCAGGATCAGGTTGTTCAGACAACGTTATGCCCACCTGTTACATTTCCGTCACGACTCACGTCTGTAGCGGAGAAAGGGTCACAGTCCTCCCAAGCGTCAGAGCCAGCAGAGTCCAACAGAGCCTTCCAGTACAGGGAACAAACATAATTACACAAAAACATGACTGCTTCAATATTATATAATTATACACAACGACAGGCAGGCACACAGAGACAAAAGGCCACAGGGAAACAGACAGGCAAGTGGTCACAGAGAAAAGCAGACCCACAAACAAAGCAGCTAGGCAGACGTACGAAAGAAAAACATCGTAGACCCCGGGAGAGAACAAACAAGACACAAATAAATACTCGCACGGTGTTATGGACAAATGACTGACCCGACTGGATGCAGACAATTTTCGACGAAATAATGATTTTCTTTTTCCAAACAGAACATCTTGGAAAGGCAAAACAGTATGTAAATATCAATGTTTCTTGCCTCATGGCACTGTGTATGTTAAGTTTTTTTTTCCTTTTGTTTCTTTGACGCAGTTACACCATAAACGCAGGACAGTCACTGAACGAATTTTGTTCTCTATGTATTTATTGATGCTACGTTCTAATTATTTTATTACAGTATGTGTACCAAGCAAACTGAGCAAAACAATCCCAAGATGCAGGCTTTCTCAGAAACGAGAACTAACGCTCAAATCAAAGTCCATGGAAAAAGAAAAAAAAGAATTTAAGCTGAAGTAGATGCCATACAAAGCTACATTCTTGGACATGTAAGTTTTGCTTTCGTTCTGTTCCCATTTCTATTCTTGTACTGACTGTTTACTGATACCATAGTATTCTAGCTGTGGTTTAGAAGCCTGATGTATTTCCTACAAAACTGGCACACATTCATCGAAATCTGTTATAAACACAGAAAAGGAAAAATATCAAAAATGATGTTATGATGCCCAGGAGGCCTTGTCGATTCAATCTGAAGCAAATTAGTCAGTTAAGATGTTGTTCAGGGTTGTTGTTGTTGTTGTTGTTGTTCAATCATGTGTGTGTGTGTTGTGTGTGTGTGTGTGCGCGCGCGCGCGCGCGAGTGTGTGTGGGTGCGCGCGCGAGTGTGTGTGTGTGTGTGTGTGTGTGTGTGTGTGTGTGTGTGTGTGTGTACGCATGTGTGCGTATTCGTGTGTGTCTGTCTGTCCCTCTGTCGGTTTGTCTGTGCGTCTGTCCGTCTGTCTGTTCGTCTGTCTGTCGGTCTCGAGGGAGGGAATGTGGTAGGCATGTCGGGTAACCGCATCTGGACAACAGCTTGCTTGATTCAATGTACTTCTTAGGGAGCCGTTTTGAACCGTTTGAAACTGGTTTGTTGGGCAGTTTTCAAATTTCAGTTTCACTTTCATCGAAGAGGTGTCACTGCATGCAGACTAGTCCATATACTCTTCACTACATCGCCCTAAGTTTTGAGACCACATTGCACATAATTTAAAGCTGATGGATGCATGAATAAATGACCAAGATGAAAGAATTAAAGAAGAGGGCCTCGTAGCTACGACTTAACAGGTCTCTAGCCTACGCATTAGCCCAACGCGCTGGTCAGACGTTGAGTACCTACCCAACATTGGCTGTGCCATTTTCATCATTGTTCGTGCGTACGGTGAGTGTACACGTGTGTGTGCATGAGTTGGACTGTGACTCGTGGAAGAGACTAGTGGCACTGAATGTGAAATAAAATGGTAGATTTGTGGACGTGGAGGGCTACCTGCTGGGCCAATCGTTACCGGAAAAGGTAACGCGTGGTTACACAGGAGAAGGATGACACAGACACTGCAACACAGGCTACTTCGGCTGATGCTTTCATTATTTTTTTTTATAACATGTTTTGTAATACCATAGCTTTGGTCTAAAGTTTTTATCGAAACATTGAGAAAATCATGTACAGTTTTTTTTTGTGTGTGTGTTTTTTTTGACACATCAAGAAACTGAGTGTCAACAGACACGGTGTTGTGTCAAGAAAAGATTAGCTCCAATGGAATGGATGCAGGGTATGTGACGCGTGTCAACACCCGTGTATGTCAGTTAAAACACGTGCGTGCCATGGCTTGTCTCAGTTGTTGTTGTCGTTGTTGCTGATGTTTTTACCGTGTTGTGATTCTTAGCGGTCATGTAAAGAAAAACACGGGCCCTTACCCCGACGAGCGAGCAAACTCTGAGGGAAAAAAAAACTTCCAAAAGCACAGTGACAGAGCGAGACGACATAATGGACCGACTGACGCAGCCCATACAGGTCATTTCAAAAAACAAACCGACTGATCAAAAATGCTCTAGGTGTAAGAGAGAGAGAAAGAGAGGGGGGGGAGAGAGAGAGAGAGAGAGAGAGAGAGAGAGAGAGAGAGAGAGAGAGAGACAGACAGACAGACAGACAGACAGACAGACAGACACAGACAGAGAGGGACGGAGAGAGGGAGACGCATTTCAACAAAAGCGTTGAGAGTAGGGGGTGGAGGAGGAGGAGGGGGGCTTCTCCTCTTCTAATGAAGCGACAATGTGAGAAAATTAATACGCAATATGACACAGTAAAACATGATTAGGGGCGCTTGCCAGAGACAGTGACTGACATGCCAACAGACATTCGGCATCTGTGTGTTGTGCCAGATGACGTGGTAGTTGAAACATATCGACCGTCTCAAACGGTAATGGAAAGGAGAGAGAACGCTCAGAAATGAAAGACAGGCACGACAGGTCCCGGGGGGGGGGGGGGGGGGGGGGGGGGGGGGGGGGGGGGGGGGGGGGGGGGGCGTCTTTTTCGCATAGATAACCTGCGCATTTCTGATTAGGAACACAGAGAAACATCTAACACATGTGCCAGGGCTGTTGACACTTAAAATGGACAGAAGATGACATTGCACGAGCAGATCGGACTTGTTTTTCACATGTTGGTCAAGCAAACACAGTTACTGAAAAATGTCAGATATGAAGAGACTAAAGGTTATTGATTACAAAAGGAGAAACCAGACAAAAACTGCAAGAAAAAAGGGTTAGTTTGGCTAATGACCTTACCCGATGCCAGGCCCAACTCGTTGCCAACGCAAGAATGGAAGATGAAAGTGTTTTTTCTCCAAAAAGGTCAGTTGTTAAACGGTCCCAAAGTTCCCAACCTTCGTCGTTTGCTCTGGTGGTTGGATGTTAAAACTATTGCAATGCTAGTGTAGGATTAAAACCTTTGCAGTACGCAATCCCGCAATTAGGTAACAGGGTGCGTCTGTCTCGACCAATCAGCGACTGGAGCGCCATCACCTTGACAACACAACGACAAGCGGTTGACAGTGTACTGAGGGATGAAGGGGAGGGGGGGGGGGGGGGTCCTTATATCTCTTTACTTCTCTTGACTCCCGTGCCCTCCAGGACCCACTGAGGCGTGACAATGACAGCACGAGTGGCAGATACAGTTCTTCACAATGGCTGTGGAGGGAGATGGAAGGGGGGGGAGGGGGGCGGGGGGGGGGGGGGTGTGACGGTCATGGCTCAGCGTGGGCCAGAGGGCATCGTCCGTGTTACGACACAGGCAATGGTCTTTGCAGTGACGCACGTGCAGCACGAGATGGTCGAGTGTCAGGCAGGCAGTCAGGCGTGAACCCTTACCGGGTAGCCAGTCCCGCAAATCTCCAGCAGGCTAAACACGTGGCCGAGAGCCAGGCGGTAATGTAAATGATAGAAATCTGCGTTTGTAGATAGTCACAAAAAACAGTAGGACAGGCTCGACCCTGCAAATCAGTATACGTTCTTATAATCTTTCAAATCTGTATGGCAGAGTGCAGGATTTTCTTTTATGATTTGCGTTAACATGTTCGATTTTGGAAGCCTCTCCAAAACTAATCTTGATGCAACATTTAATAGAAGTCATGCATTTGTGGATTACATAACATTTCATGTGCTGGCTTAAACGTTTTCTTTTCATGGCGGACGTTCTGGGCGTGTTTTCATGTCAGTAAGGAAGTGATAAGAAAAGGAAGTGAAAGAAATAGAGACCAAATGTGGCGATATTTTTGTTATTAACCTTGACAAAACTATTCTGAGTATTTGATGATGTCAAATTTATTGCTTCTTCTGTTTGTTTGTTTGTTTTTTTTCAAAGAGAACGCCTCTAATACAAGACACGGTAAAAGATGGAATTCTCAGTCAGGAAGAAGCTTCGATGCAACGGTTTGATAAAGATGACGTTAACTTTATCTATCTAGGATTTTAAAACCAGAACAGACTAGGAACAAGCTGAAAACAAATTACATCCAAGTGTCTATGTTACGTAGAAAATGATGGCAGCGATGAGGGATGACGAAAGTTGTTAAATTGTTGCAAAGATGACAATATAGACAATTTCGGTAAAACAAAATGGGCAAGGATACTCTTCATCTAAGGAAAACATATTCCTAACCTTGCAATGAAGCATCGCTTGAAATCCAGGGCTTGGAGCGACCCGCAGCACCAGAGAAAAAGTTCACTGACAAGAAATCCAGCACTGGATGAAGTACAGAAAAGTGGCAAAGAAGGCCAGAGTATCAACACTGGATGAGGTAAAGACAGTTGGTCAGAAGGCTAGAGCCAAATCTTCGCCTGGACCCAGTGGAAATCCCTGAGAGCGGATATTGTACTACACTCAGGTTGATCGTAGTGCATAGTAATGCGCATTCGGGAATTTTTTTTCTCCAAGTTGGGTAAAGCAGGGGTGTCTCCTAGGTTTTTTGTTTCTACATTCCATTTTTCATTAATGAATGACTTGTAGAACTATCGGAAAAAAAGAGGAAGACATGGTGTTCAGATGATCGAAGAAACATTCTTGTTGCTGTATTTGGACGACACAACTCCTTCATCTGGAACAGTTTTATGATTGCAGAATCAGTTGGGTGTCTTGAAAAAAGCAGGTCGGGCTTAACAGTTTACATGAACAAACTTACTTACTTACTTACTTACTTATCGCCTGTTACCCCTCCTGGGGTACAGGCCACCGACCATGGACCTCCAAGTATCTCTGTCCTGGCCTCTTCTTTCCAGCTGGCTCCATGTCCTCAATGGTCCTGATGTCAACTTCCAGGTCCCGGTGCCCGGTGTTCCTTGGCCGACCTCTTTTTCGCTTTCCTGTGGGGATTCTGGTTGACAGAAAGGCGGTCGGCCTTGTGGCTTTCCGAGACTCAGGCTTTCACCACATGATGTCATACATCTTGTTGAAGAGCCATCTCTTCCCAGGGCTGAGGTGTCAGTTTGATCCTTGGTTGGCGTTTCTGTAGGTGTGTTGATTTACGGGGTGGGATAGCCGGCCTCACGCCCAAC
>JADBJO010000003.1:320000-332500 GCA_016801955.1 Conus betulinus | reverse complement strand
AAGTGTTAACTGGGCACATACAGTAGAACGAGGGTCTGTGTTGATAGTGTTAAAGAAAGTACTTGCTTGCCATCATTTTCCCATATTTTTTTAAAGATTCTGGTGAGCGGAATCATCGTCTTTTTACCTTTAGTAGTTAACTGCAGGGTATCCTGGTTTGTGCTAATCTTATAAGTCAAGTTAGACCCCAGACAGCAGTAATTATTTACAGCCTTAAACCTCTCACCATCGTAAAAACATTTTTCATGCTTCCCTAGGTGTCCTTCCTTTCCAAATAACAAAACATTGCTTTTATTGGTATTTACAGATAATTTCATGTTATCACAACAGGACTTTAATACATTTAGCTGGTGTTGTAGACAGAAATGAGACATCATCAGCAAACGGCAATGCATTTAATTCAATTATTTCCGAAAGTAACTAACTCCATGTTTGCCCTTTCATGTATATAGTTTGTTGCTTGGTTTGTTGCAGTAAAACGTATTGTACGCACTGCAGACGCCAGTTCCCTTGTTCTTTCCATGCCAGCGTTTCACTTCGCTCCCCGTTTACGACAGAGCACCTAAGCTACACAATAAACGGCTGTTTTCTTGATTCAGCAGACGCAGCAGAAGTTCCTTTTTTCACTCTCTAATTAAGCTGCACAGCAATGCCAGACTTCCGGAAGACATGCGCCATACGAGAATTGGTGGACTTCAAGCCGGTGACAACCTTAGTGCTCTTGCAAATGGCTTGAAGAGAATCGTTATTTCAACTGTTTATTGTCTTAACAACGATTTGCAGTAACAGACACCCGTCTCTGGTCGCCCTAGAACAGGTCAACTTGAGTGAGGCTGAGACTACTCTGTCCTGCGACTATTACCCACTCCGCTTTTTTTCATCGGTCCCCAGTTTTAACAAAAAGTCGAGGAAAAAAATCATAGAAACATTTAAATGTTACCAAAAACCAAAAAAAAAGCACACACAAAGAGCCCACACATGGATAAACAGACAGTGCAGAATAGAGAGTCAGTCTCCTCCCTGTACAGTGAGTACCATTTTCACCACACAGTCGCCAAATTACTGCAACAAACAATCCTAGCTTGGCTAAAACTGTGAGCAGCAAAAAAAATGTAAAGAAGTTTTTCAGAGCTATCACAGGAGAATGGTCCACAAAGACAAAAAAAAAAAAAACAGTAGACAACCTTGACAAAAGACCATTCTAAGCTCAAATAGATTGATAACACAAAGAAAAGCGGAACAGCACAGAACTTGCAGACACTTTCAGCACAGAAGAAGTTAAAGCGAGCTGTTTGTACTGAACAGTCCCCGGCATTCCCACTGGGAAACGACGGCATGCCAGGAGCAGCCAATTTCCAGGCAACATCTCACACAGCGGTTCCAGTCAGCTAGTCAAACTGCTCGAAAATGCCGTTGAAATTTACAGAAGACCCATCAGCGACCGACCAGTGGGTCGGTCGCCTTGGCAACAGGAACCTGCAGAACAAGCTTGCACGGTGGGCACCCGTCCCTTAAATCTTCAGCGTAGCGCGTCTCCCGTGGGTAATACATCTTAGTATTGGAATACCAAGCCCGACTCCGTGTGGGAATACAGAAGGTGCTGCTTAGCTGGCGTTATAGGGGCGATGACACGGAGGGGGGGTTTTGTGTGTGAATCCTCATTGTTGTGCAAGATCTTCCAAAAGCTGCGAACAGTACTTCCGGCCTGTAATGGACAAGAAGTAAGCCAAGCCGTGTGAAGCCATGTCTCTGGATCAAGTATGCGGTTTGCGATCGTGAAATTACGTTGTGCGGTTTGTGGAATGTTCGAACGATTTAAAGAAAAATTGGCTCGAGGATCGATCGATCACATTCACTGCTAGTGCTGCTCTCACTCTTCGGGTTTTCCTCTGACAAAGGACACTTCTTGAGGACCTGATATTTTGTGTGGACCCTGTTTGTCTTATGGAAAGGAATCCCGACCAAGACTGGCATTGAAGAACTGTCTGTCTGTCTGTCTGTCTGTCTGTCCGTCTATCTGTCTCTCTCTCTCTCTCTCTCTCTCTCTCTCTCTCTCTCTCTCTCTCTGTCTCTCTCACGCACACGCACACACACACACACACACACACACACACACACACACACACACACACACACACACACACGCACACACACACACACAGAGTCACAGAGAGAGAGTGGGGGGGGGGGGGGGGGAGAGAGAGTAGCCACTTGCCAGAACGGCCCAGTTCGGAAGACGGCCAATCATGGTAGGTGATCCATCAAGGGAGAGCAGGCCGGCGGACAGGATGCAGGAAAGAGGAGGTAATTAGCTATGACCTAGAGTTGTCAGCCTACCGAATGCCTTCGCTTGCTTCAGCGCCTGAGGAAAGAATCCCAAAGTCGACTCATGAATTAGAAAGGATTTTTTTTTTCAACATTTCCAATAATCATATCAGTTTCGTGATTCTTTTGTTTTGTTTTGTTTTACTCTATTTTGCGAACGCATTTGCGCGTATAAGCGCACGCACACACACACACACACACACACACACACACACACACACACACACACACACACACACACACGCACGCACGCACGCACGCACGCACGCACACATAGGCACGCTCGCTTGCACACACACACACACACACACACACACACACACACACACACACACACACACACAGGCACGCGCGTTTTCCGCGCGCGTGCGTGCGCGCGCGCACACACACACACACACACACACACACACACACACACACACACACACACACACACACACACACACACACACACACACACTCACACACATTTCTTTTTCCTTGTATTCCATAGGAGGAGTCAACGTCTTGCTCTGTTGTAGGAAATTTCAAACTAAGACTGATTTGCTTTTGCTGTTATGTAGGAGCTCTGTGAAGCTTTTTTTTCTTTACCTGTAAAACAAAATCCTGGTTCTTGTATAGTGCCACCCCGAAATAGGGGGTGGTAAGCCTTCATATCTGCAGTGGTAGATGATTCTGCCTAACTGACAGTATGTGCTTGAGTGGGTGAATGGGGAATAAATAAATGCTTCTCAAAATGAACCTTCAGCAAGCTTATAGTCTCCAAAGCGGGAGACCATCTCCAATGGGGAGAAAGCTCACTAACATATAACTCCTGGTCAGATACCGTATTTCGAAACCTGATTGTTTCTCCTCAGTGACCACGGAAAGTGGTAATTTGACTCCTCTGCCTTTTCGGTTTTCTCCCTGTTCATTTTGAGAAGCATTTATTTATTCCCCATTCACCCGCTCAAGCACATACTGTCAGTTAGGCAGAATCATCTACCACTGCAGATATGAAGGCTTACTACCCCCCTATTTTTACAATCTGAGACATAAGAGCAAGCTTTGTTTATAATTCATATTTCTTGCAGTCATTGCAACACCTAGCTGCTCTGTAAGTTGCTGGAACGGTGCTCGGTACTTATCCTTGGAATTTATGTTTTCATTGTAATTTAGTCCCTTGTGGATTCATTCCAAGAACTGGCCCTCAGCACTTGTGTCTTAAGAGGTTATCTTTTTATATATTTTCTACTTTTCACAAGAAAAATGTAGCTTGTTTTGCTCTTTCATGATTTTCTTTTTTTGCTTCTTAGGTGGCACCTTTAGTTAGTTTTTTTTTGAAACTCAACAAACATACTATGGTATTGCACACCAGCCTTTTTCTGGTATAGCATTCTTCTTAAAACCGAGGCAGAGGAGTCAAATTACCACTTTCCGCGGTCACTGAGGAGAAACAATCAATCAGGTTTCGAAATACCGGTATCTGACCAGGAGTTATATGTTAGTGAGCTTCCTCCCCATTGAAGATGGTCTCCCTCTTTGGAGACTATAAGCTTGCTGAAGGTTCATTTTGAGAAGCATTTATTTATTCCCATTCACCCACTCAAGCACATACTGTCAGTTAGGCAGAATCATCTACCACTGCAGATATGAAGGCTTACCACCCCCTATTTTTCTACAATCTGAGACATAAGAGCAAGCTTTGTTTATAATTCAATATTTCTTGCCGTCATTGCAACACCTAACTGCTCTGTAAATTGCTGGAACGGTGCTCGGTGCTTATCCTTGGAATTTATTGTTTCATTGTATATATATATATATAATATATACATAATAGAGAGAGGTTTTATTTCTCTCTCTTTTTTTTCATGTCTATGAAGACTCATCGTCGAGTTCCTGGAAAACCTCAAACTAAGACGACCTAACTTCGTTGCCATATAGCAGATTCATCTCAATACCAAGATTCCCAAGTGCTGTCGTCGGGATAAAGAGTGTCTTTACTTCAACACATTATCAGGACCTGATATCTTATATAGGCCCAGTTTCTCTTATGGAAAGAAGTCCTGAGCAAGATTGTCGTTCAAGAATCTCTCTCTCTCTCTCACACACGCGCGCGCACACAGAGAGAGAGAGTAGCCACTTGCCAGAACGGCCTAGTTCGGAAAACGGCCAATCATGGCAGGTGATGCATCAAGGGAGACCAGGCCGTCGGACATGATGCAGGAAAGAGGAGGTAATTTGGCTATGACCTAGAGTTGTCGGCCTTCACTTGCTTGAGCGCCTCAGGAACCAAGCCCCCCCCCCCCCCCCCTGTAGTAGTGTGTGTGTGTGTGTGCGCGCGCGCGTGTGTGTGTGTGTCCGTGCTTGCTTGTGTGAGTTTTTTTTGTTGTTGTTTTTCGAATGCATATATATATATATACACACACGTGTTTTCGGACGTATGCATGCACGCTTACGAGTACAGGCACACGCACATACATACACACGCGCGGGCACACACACACACACACACACACATGCATGCATGCGTGTCTGAGTATGTGCGTAGTAGTAGTACCTGAATTTAACGTCTTTTCACAAACTATGTGATATATGCGTGCGCGCGTGCATGTGTGTATATGTGTAAGTCACTCTGTGTGTATGAGTGTGTGTGTGCGCGTGTGTGTGTGTGTGTGTGTTTTGAAGGAGTATAAAACCCAAGAAAAGAAACAGAAGTAAGGAAGGAAAAGAAAAGAAAAAAGAAAGAGAAAAATCAGAGAGCAAACAAATAAAAGAAGAAAGAAACAAGGAGAAAAAGAACACAAACAAAAGAAAAACACACCGAAAGACTAATCAGTCTGCCACAACAAGGTCCATTATACAAACGCAACAAATGCCGTGGGGACAATTTGATGTGGGGAGCACAAGTCAGTGGTGACAGTCCGCCGAGCAATCCGATTGGATTTCCGCCGCCTCCCATCTACTCGTGAGAGCTATCGTGGCAAACAATCCCTCCTTCCCATTTTGGAAGAAGAAATTTCCCAAGAGATTTTCGAGGGTTTGGAACATTACTTGTGCGTGTGTGCATGCGTGAGTGCATCCGTGCATGTGTATAGGCAGGCCAGAATAAGGAAAGCTTCTCATTCCATTCGTTAGAACATTCACACTGAAGCAGTCTAACGTGTTCGATCTGGAAGGAGAGAGAAGGTAAAAGAAAAATATCTGGATTGAAATAGGCTCTTTATTTCCTCCACAAAGGAACTGGTATATTTCATGCACATCAGATATTTTGTATGACTATCAGCAAGATTACGCTGAATTTCTGAACCGGTCTTAATGAAACGAGGTGGGAAGATCGAATGTACCGCAAGGGTACACTGAGTAACTGGTGGTATAGATCCGTCGTAACAATCCGGATCAGTGGAAAGATCCAGGATCCGTTTGACCTCGGCAGAGGTCTGCGATTTCCAGAGTTTTCAAGTGTTGACAGTTTTCCTAGGCAAGAGTACACACAATATAAAACAGATGTGAACGTACAATAAGGTTGTTGTCGAAAAGACGAAACAGTTCCAGATCACATTTGTTTTTTGCATTGAGCGTATCACATTATGTGTGAATTTTCAAGCAGGTGTTAAACCACGGACACCTGGTTGGCTGGATATGGAGTGTTGGTGAAGGTGTTTGTTAGATAAGATATGTGGCGTCAATGTTGCTTTGGAATTATGATAAAGACTTGTCTATGCTTTTCATTTAGGCATAGAGCATTGAGAAATCTTTGTTCTTAAAGATATTTTACTATCATTACTATTAAATGTTCCTCCATTTAATCTATGTACAGCGCAAACAGTTTCACTAAATATATCGGAGATGTTGTGTGCGACATAAGCAATCATTATTATTGATATCATTATTAACATTACCATATCATTTTTTGTAATTACGGCGGCATCATCATCATCGTCATCATCATCATCATCACCATCATCATCATCATCATCATCAACATCATCATCATCATCATCATCATCATCATTTTCTATAGATTGCACTGATTCTACAAGTGACTGAAGACCAGTTTTTTTGTAAGCGGTTAACTGATGTAAACCCATGACATCATTATTTTCTTTGGTTGTGGAGTCTGTTTACCCCTTTCCATTTTATTCAAATGTTTGCATTTCAGAATGTAGTGGGTTTTTGGCATAAAGAGACATCTGAAAGATGCTTATAGCGAGCATACAGAAGTGCTTTTAAGATACGATTGTTGTAATACATTGTCTAGAATGGTGTTATCCACAATGCAGATTTTTCGCCTGGTTGTTTTTCAATATTAATGCTTCTTTCTCTTCATCTCATCTCATCCTTTGAAGTGTGTGTTTGCCTAAAAATATAATTTCAAATTTACTTTGATGTCGGTGCTGAAGTGTCTCTTCATTTCTTAGTTAATGGTTTTGTCTTCTTTCAGAGAAAATAACAGTCGTAGGAATGCGCAGCAATCCTCAACTCTTTGGTGCTTTGAAAACAGAGTAAATTTGATTCATTTAAATGCAAAGTTCCTATTTCTGGCTCTTGAATGAATACTCAAAAATTTGCTGTGGTTGTTACGCACGATTTGAATGATTTTATCAAAAGTCAAATTATATTTGCCATGTCTGGCATTGTAAAATCGTTGTAAAACTGAAAAGAGAAAAAAAATTTCAAAACTGAAAAGTAAAAATAACAATTCTTCTGCATCTATCGAGTCGAAAACTGGGCATATATGAAAGCGCATGTCCATGTCCGCTATATCGTGTGTTTTTCCAGTCCGCCATGCTGGTCTTCTTTCCACGCTTCTTTTTCCAATCGGCTTCAACAGTCTCAAGCTACTTCAAAGCTTTACTTTTAGACAAGCCGCAGTAAACTGAGGCGGGGGAAAAAAAACGCTTCTTGCTGTCTCCCCTCGCTTAATTTTGTTCAAGATGAAACCAAGAAGTAGTTTTAAAGATGTTTGCCCAAGACCATGGCTGAACTGATTATTTCATTTTAAGGAAGAAATATGAATTTGAGTTTCTACTCTTCATGGACAGTGACAGATTTCTGTTGCATGATGTCACAGCAATTGTTATTTTTCTGCCAAAGGATGAGAAGAGATGGAAAGGACTAAACGGTACCAAATGGAAATGATATTCAGGATGTTGCAAGAACACACACACACACACACACACACACACACACACACACACACACACGCACGCACGCACGCACACACACGCGCACGCACGCACACACACACACACACACACACACACACACACACACACACACACACACACACACTTGTACAGCAGACTCGACTCCATTTTCAACCCTTCAAGGCGTTGTTCGGAAGTTATGACAGCAAGCTCCATCACTATGGAAACCAGACTCGTCAAACATCATCAACACTTCGTGCTACTTCCACAACTGCCAGTATCGGTGAAGCTCACATTCTGTCATGCTCAGTAACTGGGTCAAAACTCACAGCCTACCAGAGTCCTCGAAGTTGGTTGTCTTATCTCCAACACTGTTCGTGTACAGAGACGCTTTCATTAGCTGTCCCCTACCTTGTTATTATAAGAGAAGTGCTGGTCCTCTCAGGAAAGCAATGCAATGTGCTTGCCGTTGTCTGGTCGTCATGTGAAGGAGTTGATGAGGGCGTGGCCCTACATCGTGTTCAGGATGGTTCTTTGTGCGAACATTGGATAGCTCTTCGTGTGTTAGGGTAGAGAGAGACAGACAGACAGAGACAGACAGAGAGACAGAGAGAGAGAGAGTAGGTGTGTGCTGTTGTTATTCCCGTTACTGTACTCTGATTTATAATTTGTTATTGTAAATATGCTTTGTGGCAGTGGGAACCCCTCCAAGTCGTCTCTCTCTCTCTCTCTCTCTCTCTCTCTCTCTCTCTCTCTCTCTCTCTCCGTACTCGTATGATATATGTATTCACACACACACACGCACGCACGCACGCACGCACACACACACACACACACACACACACACACACACACACATTACAGGTAACTTGAACCCCACAATATCCCGTACCTAAGGGAGGATCATCTATAACGAATGATGTCAATGTCCCAATGCATGTCGACCATTGTAACGGCAACGTTGTTTGCACATACCAGATTACCCCTGGGCATTTCATTGCATCAATACATGGGCCGTTCCAGCTGTAAACGCCGCTCGAACCTCATACGGCGAACCCGTCCATGCGAAATGTGTTGTCTACCACATGACGCAACCCAATCTATGCATCTGTGATCGCCGATGTATGTGTAAATTATTTTGCTTTGAGATCACATATCCGCCTTCCTTTCTTTAATATGACGTCTTCTCGCATAAAGTACGTTTAGACGGATCTTATGATAATATCAAGTAACCGATTGTTTGATTGGTTATGCATAGTATTGCTCTGTTCATTAACTATCTCAGTGTACGTGCTTTACAATTTGAATTTACACAAAATATTTGAGTACAAGTCTTGTAGCTTAGTCTGCACTGACTAATACCTCGTTTTGGAAGACACGAGCATTTTCGTTTGGATAAACAAAACAAGAAATGAAGAAACAACTCACGTCATGTCAGTGTGACTGTTGAGTGAAAGGTGACCAGGCTCAAAGCACTAAACCCCGGGGAACAGAGTCATGCAACAGAACCTCTAGAGATCCTGTATGTTCTGGGATGGTACTGGAAATCTGATCAGCGCACACTGCGAGGCATTTCAATGATGGTCAGTCTAGTAAATATGTTACACTGATAAACGCGTTTTTACCAAGACGTTTAAAAAGATTGCATGTCAGGACTCTTGTAATGATATACTGACATCCGCACGACTCCACAGAATCCACCTGTTTTTTGTTTCTATCATTCTTTCTTTCTTTCATGTGTGTGTGTGTGTGTGTGTGTGTGTGTGTGTGTGTGTGTGTGTTCAGGATTTTAAAACTGATGACTTTAGGCTGTATCATCCTGAGTCATCTACTGCTCAATCAACTTCGAACAGGAGGGGCCGAGAAAGGGGGGGGGGGAGAGAGACTGATAAATGTGACAATATGTTTGTAATGGTGTTAGATACGTTGCCTGTCTAGTCCCTACCGGATAAGTGACTTGGAAGCTAAAACTATCAATAGGTCTAAACCCGTCTGACTCGCCCACCCCCTCCTCTCTCACCCCTCTTAACAATGCACACCCTCTCTCTCTCTCTCTCTCTCTCTCTCTCTCACACACACACACACACACACACACACACACACACACAGTGAGAGTCCACACCCCCACTTCTTCTTTTTTCTGCCCTGTATCCCCATGCATCCACCAATCCAAAAAAACTGCCCCAACTCTGTCTGCAACGCCACATACTCTTCTCCCTGCATGCATATCACCTATCTACCTACCCCGTCTCCTCTCCCGTCTCTCTCTCTCTCTCTCTCTCTCTCTCTCTCTCTCTCTCTCTCTCTCTCTCTCGTGTCTCAGTTATCTATGTATCAAAGGCAGGCACTCACTACAATACCTTTTTTCATCGCAGATATCTATCCTCTCCATCATAGATTTCATTCACTAAGTTTATTTATTTCATCATTCATCTGTTCTTTTACAGTTTAATTGAGGTATTTAGTCAGTATTTTATCTGATTGTTATTTTTCTTTTCTTTTCTTGTCTCTTAACTCAATTTTTTTTAATCTTCGAAAAGATGCCTTTTGCACTGAAACGGGGCAACAGAAACCGAAATGTACACACAAAAACAGAACTGGACGATGATCAGAACATTGTCTTCACGTGAGGGTCGGGCAGGAGGCGGGGTGAGAGAGGGTAAAGAGAGATGGGACAGGGAGAAAACAGAGGGCAGGGAAGAAGTAAGGTGGGGGGGGGGGGGGGGGGGGGGTCTTAGGAGTGAAAACTGGAAGTTGGGAAGTTTGACATGAAGGAAGAATGAATGGCAGGACTGGAGGGGGGGAGGGAGAATAAGGGGGTCAGAACTGAGGTGGAATAGGAGAAGGGAACGTTTTTTCTTTTTTAATCTATAACGTGTTTGTGTGTGTGTGGGGGGGGGGGGGGGGATGCACCCAGAAACAATCCCTCCCACACACACCCCCTACCCCACCCCACCCGTACTTATCATCCCACCACACCCACAATTCCTCCACACCCCCACCTCCCCCACGTGATAAAGTGCCGTCAACATTAGCTCCTGCTCCTGAATGGTTGAGTTTTACGTCCTCATAGCGAAATCTTTTTGAGACAAGTTGTTCCTTTGCGGTGGTCTTGGACGCCTTGGCTCAGAGGTACACGCTGGAGTTGGTCGTTGAGGAATTACCTCCTGCGCCGTCTGGCGAACTTAAAAAAAAACGGGGAACGCCCCTGCGTCCTCCTCCCCGCTCCCCCCTCTCTCCCCCCCCCCCCCCCCCCCCCCCCCCCCCCTTCAGCCCTTCCACATCCGTACTTGTCTCCCACCCCTCCCTCTTCTCCTCCCTTCTCCCTCCTCCGCCACTCTCTTTGATGCGAGTGAACGGGCTCTGAAGTCGCCGTCAGTGTTACATCCTGCTCTGTTTGGCGGGCTTGAAAAACGGTGACCGGATAGGCCCACCACTTCTTTCTACCTCTCGCCCCCCCTCTCCTCCTCCTTTCCCGTCACATCCATTCTTATCTCCCATCACAGCCATACCTCCTCCTGCACTCCCCTGCCGCCCTCTCTAAACGGGCGTAAGCCGTCCCCGAACTACCGTCGACATTAGATAATGCTCCGTTTGGCGAATTAGTGATCGGGGGACAGGTAGCGTTTGGAAGTCATTTATGCTTCTTACGCGCTAAGGAACTGGCGGCTACTGGTCATCTTGATGTGAAACACGCGCATGCACACACACACACATACACTCGCGCGCGCGCGCGCCTCATGACATCAAGCCCATGGCCCACAGAATTGTCCGCTTTGTCTGTTTTCATTGCATGTTTTCAACCAACGAAAATTGTTCCATTTTTACTGGTATTCTGTGCCTCAGCAAGAGCACTGGATCGGCACGCTTGTTCAATTTTAGCCAGAAAAGGAAAGGGTTTCTTCAAGATGAAATAAGTTTTTGTAAAAATAACTCTTTTTTGGTAAGAAAAAAAATGCAAATACGATCAGTTTGTTATTGCGGAAAAATAATGCATCTCTTTTTTTTTTTTTCGGAAATTACTTCCAAATATTTTGACAGGACAATTTTCGCAGAAACAGCATTTCTGTAGATGATTCCTTTTTACTTTAACATGTCTTCCTGAAAACTGAAAACTAGTTTGTGTCAAAACAGTACATCTGTTGATTATAGTATTTTGGCATGAAAATTAAGCTTATATGTGCAGATATGTTGTTTTGACACACAAATCTTAATAATGTCAAAAACCAAACATCACTCATAACTTTTTCAATATCAAAGATAAAAAAAAAAAAAATTACATGAAGGAGATCATTTTTGTAAGTATGAATTTACGTCAAGAAAATACAAACGTATATCTGAAGATATACGTTTTAGCTCTGAACCATCAATATATTTCGGTTGCAGCAAAACAAATGGCATAGAATTTGCCCGCCCAAGTTCAGATAAGGAACCTGTTCAAAATGTAAATGAAATGTGGTTTGAATCAAAGATGTGCACAGTTCCTCCAGAGCTCCCTATCTGATGTGTGGACACAGCACAAAAGATGAGGACCATGTTCTCTTCAGTGACGGCTTAATTCAGAAGAGGTGAATTCAGAAGAGGTGAAGAGACAGGAGCTGATCAACAGCTTGATATCGTGATGATAATGTAATATTACTGCTCACTAAAGAAAGTGTCCGAGGCGGGAATGCAAAGCTGAAACAGAATGCTTGAAGGGATTATGGTTAGGCCAGTAAGCGAACGATCACGAATGGCTGTGTTATGACCAAATAATCAAGATGTCATTAACGAACTAGTGAAGAACACTCTGGATGGTCGGGTTTATAGGAATGAATATTGGATTATTTTTGTTCGATTATTACTCTGGTTTCTACGTTTATCGCGTGTGTAGAATTCTTGACAAGCATCACTGAAATCAGCTGGGTATAGCCCCCTCCTATCGCTTGTCACAAAGGCCGATTAGATTGAAGTACTAAACTTTTAATAAACAAAGTCTTTATCTAGTTGATTTTTGTCTGTTGTTTATTTGCTTTGCCTGGCGTCATGGTCTTTTTTTCTTTCTTT